>JALDNG010002917.1:0-60974 GCA_024349245.1 Neodontobutis hainanensis | reverse complement strand
TCTTCCTATGTAATACATGGTGGGCATTCGCCCAGAATTATATTGTCTTATATCATATATTCCTGCCTTAAAACAGTTACATGGCATCTCTCCGGTGTCGTCAGTTCAGCACACATCATACCAGGAGACTCCTTATCCCAGCATTTTGACCATACAGTTATTTATATTTAATTTTATTGTCTAGCCAGTTCCATGTGTCCTAACGTCACAGGAACCTGTTTCTGAATCTGAGGCCTAATGCGCCTCATTCTTTGCCATACTTTGTTAAAACACTGATGCCCACATAGGCTGCAATGTCCCAACAAATACCTGTTCCATTTTACATATTCATTCTCCGAGTGTCCAGGTTTTGGCTCTCCCAAAAATAAATTTTCATCTCCCACGCCAGAGAGTTTCACCTTTTGCCTCCAGTCACACACAAAGGGGTTTTATCCACGTTCCTGTTTTTCATGTCTCTCCGAGTTACTCTTCTTGCTGCGCATATTTCAGCCCTTTGCAAGAACGTTTCCCCCTCCAAGAGTTCATGGTCGTCAGAAATTATGGATTTTGCTAATCCACGAAGGAAATAACAATTTCTTTATTTTCGGTAAGGTTTAATTTGTTTCAGGTGAACGTGCCCTTTATCTCTCAAAGTCACGAGATCACCCTTTATAGCGGTGATTACATCCTTTCCCTCGTTAGAATGAGGTAAGCTAAGTTGTTTTATTATTCTAACAAATTATTTTTTGAGGTTCGGGATGATGTTTTCTTTCACCGTTCTGACTGCTCGTTCTGGGATGCCATTAGTGTTAGACATTAGTGGTATGGACCATTCTGCTTGTATTCCCAGCGATTAGAATAAGTTTGTTACATATTTGTTCTTAAAGTGAATTCTATTGTGCATTCTCAAACTCTGAGCGTCTTTATCTGTCATATATTCTGCTATTTTAGATGCCATTACTATACCTGTTGCTCTCTTCATCGGATAAACCTGTCCATTTCCTCCTGCATTGTCTTACAAGGAACAGTTTATTTTGTCTTAATCCAGCTTGTGACACTTGACCTACATCAGCAGAAAAGTGGTTTCCTGGTACATCAGTTCGAATTAAGTCATGCTTTGTTTGAGCCGCTCACGTGCCAGCCTTGTCTCAGGTGTAATTCTAACAGATTTCATAGATCATTCTTCTATTAAACTCTTCATTGACATTGCAAAACAATTCTAATAATTACTTTAATATAATTGGAGAAACTCTGTATGAAGACCATGAGATTATCAGGTAAAGCCACCTATCATTAATAGCTTAAAGAAAATGATCTGAACTATTTCTAAGTTACACTAAAAGATAAAACAGAAGTTACAAAAATAATTATGGACCTAAAAAGCTCAAATACAGCAGGTGTTAATGGCATAAGTGCAGTAAAATCATAAGAGCCATTATGAACAAAATAATAGTCCCTCTTAAATGCTCTATAATAATAATACTCTCTCTGCTTTATGTAGAAATAACTAAACTGACAACAGTTGCAAAAATTATCCTAGCATTTAAATTGGGTGATAAAAAAAAATAACATACCACAAATAACAAAATTATCAACCATAGCTATACTAACAATCTTTCTTTCTAAAATGTGAAGAGAATTGTCCTTAAAAGATTCTAATTGGATAAATGTAATACACTAACCTTTCATACTATGGCTTTAGAAGGAAGAACACAAACTGTAAGGCAATCCTTGACATTGTTAAAAAATAAAAAATTATGCTTTTGACAGAAGTGAGTGTGGGATTGGAGCTTTTCTCAATCTATCAAAGCCTTCGACACCACTGATAAAATTATTTTAGGCAACATTACAGTGTTGAAGGCACAGCCTACAGCTGCTGCAGAAGTTACCTATCTAAGAGTAAGCATTATGTACTTAGAAATAACTCAGTCTCGAAGGGAATCATTCTATCACTGCTCACTTTTTAATCCTAAATATAAATGATTTTGTGAATTCCTCAAACATTCTACATAAGGTCATTTTTGTTAATAAAACAATTTATTCTTGTCATTAAAAAAAATTGGAACATCTTCAAAATCTTATACATGAGTAATTGGTAAGAGTAAAAACTTGAATAAATGTTATTTAATTATATTAAAATTTTAATGAAACTATTTCTATTTTTTACTCAAAATGTAAATCAAAAGAACATTGACTATATATAGAATAAGACAAATGGCAGAGCTATTAATAAGATAGAATCTGTTGAATTTCTCGGAATATTTATTAATAAATGTTCACACTTTGAAAATCATACTAATTAATTGACATAGAATTTATCTGAATATGTCGGCTTATTTCTCAAGTTAAAACATTTTCTTCCTTCTAAAGCTCTTCTGACCTGGTACAGGTTCCTATTTGCCTCACATTTAAATGACTGTAATATTATGTGGTTCTACACCTATTTAAGCTACTAAAAAAAAAAATGTATAAAAAATAAACTGCAGATCTTAAAGAAGAAAGCTATAAGCAATATAGTTGGCAAAACTAAAAAGGTCTATCTGATCCCATTTATTTGTTTATTTATTTTTATATTTATATATTTTTATATAAGTACAAACTTCTGAGGCTCACTGAGTACAAAACGTTTCAAAACACAAGTATAATGTACAAATTCATTTTCAATCTAAATGCCAAACTTAGTCAACTCAATCCAATTTATCTTCTCTGTTATGGACTATTTTTCTTTATATTGTCTTTTGGTTATTCATACACTACTTTAACAGTTTGCTAAACTCCTCTTTAGTGCCTGCACCTTGAGGTCTGTGGTTTTGTCCTTCCTGTCACAGGATCTTGCTTTCACAGTGCAGACTTCAGCTCGTAAAATGGTGCTGTGTGCTGGTTTAACAGCCAAGTGAACACTGTAAGAATATCACTACATAATTGTGCTCCGTATCTGTACGGGCCTAGTGAGCGTGCATCACAGTAACACCATGTTAGCCGAACCAGGCGGCTCGAACACTGGCATGATTATGGTCTGTACATTAGCTGGAGTAGCCTACGTGTGGCATCAAATACTAATCTAAGATAAGCTTACTGTTAAAACTGTGGCTTCAACATGCTGAGCATAATGCATATGTTACATGTAGCACCTGATGCACTGTGCCTGCTCGTTCTAAGTCATTCTTTTGAAGCACAGCTGTTCTGTCTGAAGCTCTCTTCTTTCTGTAAATGTCATTTCTTGGTCATAGTTTTCTAATAGAAAATTTTATCATGCTGCTTTAGCAAATCCTCCTCTATGGAGTACTTTTGTTTTAACTGGGTTCCATACCACTGCGTCTTTTTTACTAAATGGAATTGTTTTGAACTTTACCACAGTCAGAGTTACTCTTCCGTCCCCCACAGCATGTCTGCTGCTCTGGGGTCACGGACGCTGTACTCGACTGGAAGAACTATGCACACTTTTAATGTCTTCCAGGTCAACTTCTCTATAAATTACGGCACCGCCACTGCGGTCCGTACTCTGAACCTGGTCCTGTCGGGTTGGGTCTATCATCGCGGTATCTCGAATAGGCTAGTCCTGTCTCACAAATGGATCTAGTCCTAACAGATAACTCTGTGGGTAGAGGCTTATTGATTTATAGGTAGTAGCTATAGGAGTGATCAAATCCCATGCAGTTTACCCGTCTCCGTCCCTTTTTACAATGGTTCCCTGTATTTCCAACCAGAAGTCGCTTGCTCTTTTGGCTAAGACGCTCCCAGCTATTTTACCTCCTAAAACAGGGCTTCGTTTCCTGAACTTAACTCTCTCAGGGTTTTTTGAAGTGGTTCGTGGCTTTGGCAGGACTACAATATTGGTTGATATTGTGAGTTTATGAAACAGGGGCCTTACCTATAGTATCCCTATTTCTCACTGCCCCATGTATGGGCGCCATGTCATGAATGGTCACTAATGGTCAAGCGGTTAGTTACAATTTTTGGAGGTTGTCCCTTCTGTGAGGACTAACTCCCTGCTATTTCCTCTTTTATGAGACTCTAACACAGTATTCGCTTCTACACATTAATGACTTCTACGGCTGACAGATCACTGTAGGCGGACGCCAGACCCGATTGCAAGTCGGTTGGTTAAAGTCTGGTCTAACCTAAAACAGCTCCGTCTGTAAAATTAGGCCCCAAGTGTGTGACTCCTCTAATGAGTGCTATCCTCAAGACAGTCCCATCTTTTAATAGAGGATTTTAATAGCTTACCTTAGGCTTATGTGCGGTCGAATCTCCCTGTTATTCTGATGTCCAGTGGATGATTTGGACGGCCTGCCTGTGGAAGACTGTTTAACACACACAAAGTACACAAAAGTCTTATCGTCTTCAGATTCAACCCAAACCGAAGTTTTTAGGCTCTGTGGGGAAGACTGTTTAACCCTACCCGGAAAATAGATTCCTTCAGGGAAGACTGTTTAACACACACAAAGAACACAAAAGAAAGTGATAGAGTTTAGAAGAAAGAGCAGAAGTGGGGTTTATGCCGTTCTAACTTTGATACAGGATTGTCCTTGAATCAAAGAGGGCAGCAAGACCCCTTTTTAAACTCTGTGAACTCTCATAAGTAGGACACTGGGTCTTCTGTAAACTCCTGTGACCTGTCTTGTGAGCTTTGTGTGTATTTGTCGTCCAAAACTCTGTGTGTGTCCCTGTCCTGATATGAACTCCAAGAGTGTCACGGCCTTTTGTGAACTTCAAGTGCCCTGTCTATTGTGAGCTTTTGTGTGTACCTGCCGTCCCAGGCTCTGTGTGTGTCACTGCATGTCATGACTTCCTGTTCTCTGCTCACAGACAAAATTTGACCTATATTCTAACCTGCTGATTCTAGGCCTAATTAACTTTAACTCCTGGTTGTCTTTTACACTTAAAACATTTTGCATTTTGCATAAAACATTTTCTTTCACACTTCCAAAACATCATTGAATTACATTTGATTTTTTAAAAAATTACCCTTAAGCATTTTACTCAGTATTCTTAACTATTTACAAGTCTTCACTTTTAACACAGTGTCCGTGTGGATCTGTGTCCTCCTTGGTCCTCGAAGTTCCACCTAATCTTCCACATTCACTACAATCTTTAGAGTAGATGTATGGATTTCAACAAAAGAAACATGCACTGTCACATCTTACACAAACAAAATCAAACTACCTTGATGTTTACTGCTTAGTGAAGTTGTTATTGGGGTTCTTATGATTTCCTGTTTGTGTATGCAACAATTGACACAAGATTACATTCATATCCACACAGCATATGTGGGAGAGGGAGAGGTACTGACTACATTTCATTCAATTTAGAATTTGATTTGTCTTTCACATGACCTTCCCTTTGACCATGTCCTTAAAAAAAATTATTTGATGTTTATAGGCATCTGTCCAATCAACAGCATCACACTGGAATCACCCAAAGACACTGTTGAGCACCAGAGCAGGTCTTCTGTTTGTGTGAGTTTGTGTTTGGAGCTCTCTTGTTTTATAAAGATAATATTGTTATTTGTTAGCTTATCAGACATTCTAAAGTCTCTTGGAGAAAAGGCTGACAAATCCAAAACATTTAATATAAATGTGACAAGAGAGGATCTTTATCAGAGGGGTCTTAAGCAGTGGTCGAGACAGAAGCAAGCCTCTCCAAAGAACCCCCTTCCACTCTCTTTCATTGGAAAAAAAGGCTTCGTAAAGAATTCCTTACAGGCCGTAACAAATAATGAAATCCCCTTTAGCACAATTGCTTTTCCTCCTTACAGAAATGATGCATGGCATTCAGTCACATTTATTTGAAGGAGATGCAAAGAAGGGCAAAAACCCCAAATATAGTATCACAGATTATCAGAAAACAAAACAAATTCAAGTCTGTGCCTTTATTTATAAAATAAACCTAGAGACCTAAAAGAGGTACGCAACATGTTAACTGTAAAATTTTATGCATGTTTGTGTTAATTTAACTTTATTCTTTAAATTGAATCCCTGATTTAAGGTGGATTCAAACTTTATTTTTCATGCTCTCTGTCCTCACTTCAGCGAGGAGGGCTCAATGAGACGGCAGAAGGAATACAAAATAATAAACTTTCTGCAGGACTTCTTGCAGAAGCTGGAAGACCAAGGTTTGTATATTTGTATTCTGCTCCTTTTCTTTGATGTATTAATTGTGTCAAATGCAGAAAACGTAAAGATGTTGTTCATTCTTTTGCCAGCACTGTAGTTGAAAGTTGATTCTTTTTACAGGAACAGGAGATCAGGAAGGAGGAAGAGCTTGACAATCCAATGCTTTTTTCAATGGATTTCAGGCCAGGAACATGTTCCATTGGTAGAGACGGAACGGGAAAGAGACAAAATAACAGTAAACTTTGACCATGACTGCGACTCACGATATGAACAACACACACTGTTTTCCAATCGTCAATGCATGCTCTACTGCCATTACACTACCCATAAAGCACTTAAACACCTCCACTGATTTTGAGAACCTCACACAGGCAGTCCAAGGGGGATTTGACTTTAGTCGTCACTAGAAACATTAGCAATCTCAACAAAGATTCAATAGAGTTAAAAACTCTGCTTTAGTTAAACATTAAGATTACTGGTTCTCTATTATTATTATTATTATTATTATTCTCTATTTTTCAGATCACATTAACCTCAAAGATGAACGTCTCATTGTTTCAAATTATTTCTTCATAGTTATCTGTATTATTTGGAGTTTGGGCTGTTCTGTTCAAAAGACAAATGCAGGGGATGATCCAAGTTTCCCTGTTTGGGATGAACAGCTGTACATGTCGATAAAAAAATCCTGAAATGTTTTCTTGTTTGCTTTAATAAAAAATAAATAAAACTTTTGTAATAGTTTAATTCCAATTTAACCAGACAAGACATCATTTACATATTCTCTACACATTAGGTAAAGGTCCCGGGTGTTGGTGTCTCTTAAATTTTGAGCCAACAATAGCTCTAGTCCAGCATGCTGCTCTTCAGTCAGGGAAGATCAAATTCCGGGACCACAATTATTCCTCCATCCGTCTGTATTCGACAGCAACCTCCAGTCGATGTCTGGCTCATGAATATCCTGACAATTAAAAACACGACACTAGTACTGGTCTGGTGTCAATATTTAGTGCATAAACATTTACTTGTTTTACCTGAAGGTTCTCTGGCTGCTTTGTTGGATTTGATATCATTCCTAAGAACCACATCTGGTTTGGAGTTTTTATTTCCTTCTGTTCTCAGAGGGTGGTCTTTCCAACCTTCTACAAATGCCTGTAGATCAGTGTTAAGTCTTGGGAGGAATGTTTGGTGGACAGCAAAAGATCTTTATCAAAAAGAAGTATGAGGAAGTTAGTCTCACCAAATACAGGTTGCATTAATATTGTAAACATTAACTCGTAAAATGATGTTTAACAGTTGAATAATTTTGACCTTTTTTGTTCCTTGAGACACATCAAGAAGGTGATCTCTGAAGATGTAAAGAGTATCATAGTATTTTGATGTCACACACACTCTGACATCCCACCATTAACCTTCAATTCTATTATAAAAAAATACATAATTAGATTTAAACTGTAATCATGGCACAAAAACACAAAATTAACAACTTAAAAAAGGTCACCTCTGATTATGGACACTTTTTCCAGATATAAAGCTTTCTCTGTCACTTCCACGCACAGTAAACATAACGATCTTCACGTTCTCCACTCCTTGATCAGCTCTGACTCTGGGCAGTAGATGGGACATTAACCAGATCGTCATTTGTCCATGTTGAATCTTTAAAGAAATGTTTTGAGACTTACCTTGAGGGTATACCATGTTGCTCAGTTGCTTTTCTGAAGGCAGCAAATGCAGTTGAAGCACGATTGTTGTTTGCTCCTTCCAAACACGTCACCTGTATGACAATATGTACACTGTCTTGAGATCACATTACAGACATTAGCTAAATGCTCCAAGACTATCTAGCAGTCTTTTATGCAGGGCAATATATTTTTAAGTTTACCTTCCTTGAGTACCCATCCACTGCACCAAAATAACTATATTGTACCTGTTGGGAAGATAATAAAAGAAAAAACTAAAACAAACACAAATAATTAGTATCACTAAACAAGTTTAGTGTGGACCTGATGAGTTTGTGATTTGTGTCCACATGCCACAGTGACAGAGGGCCTCTGACTGAGTACTTTCTTCACACAACACAGCCCAAACTTGTCAGTCGAGAGAAAACCCCAAGAGAGTCCACTCGATGCATTGATGCAGTCACTCTTCTCCACTGTACATGGACACCCATGGACACAACTTTGACAAACCGATACCCGGCTGTAGGCATTTCATTCTTTATCTGTTGGACTGCATCATCAAGCTCCTCATCAGTAACAGCACTGTACCTCTGTCGAGCAGAGAGCCCAAACTCACT
This sequence comes from Neodontobutis hainanensis, assembly GCA_024349245.1. Lineage (NCBI taxonomy): Eukaryota > Metazoa > Chordata > Actinopteri > Gobiiformes > Odontobutidae > Neodontobutis > Neodontobutis hainanensis. The sequence goes on along the minus strand of JALDNG010002917.1, from coordinate 52,586 downwards.
CATCCGTCTTTAAACACTTCTGACTGAAACACTGAGTAACTTTGAAATACAATCTGCAGATAAATTCATGTACAATAACTCGATCAGCCTTTCTTTGTCAATGCTGTACCTAGGACGGCCCATCTCTCCAACTACAGTGTCTACAGTGCTTAAAACCATCTGAAGTTGCTGTATTCTATTAGCAGTCCTGGTTAAAAAGATTAAAGTTAGGCGACTAATTATTCTCACCTAATGACCTAAAATATGAAATACGTTACAAATTCATAACAGTAAATTTGTGTAAACAATTTGATCTGTGCTATGTATTATGTTTATTTTATTTCAGTTAATTTTGTTCACTACTAGTCAAATACTATTCACACAATCTGCATCTGGAAGTAAAAAACAGACCGTTTTCTATTTTATACCAAGAACAAATAAGATAACAGAGAAATAATCAAAACCAAAATATATGGAAAACCAGCCAAAGCTAAGCTAAAGCTAACTTATTAAATGGACTTGCTACATGTGCAGCATGTTTTCTGTATACATACAAACATATATATATGAATCTACTGTGTCTCTAAACAAAGGTTTTTAAATATTTTGAAGAATTAATTACCTCAGCACACTCCAGTAATGTTTAATCTCCGACGATCTGCAGCAAAGTGGATTGCCGTAAATCAAAAAATTGCAAGAGGTCAAGGGATCAGGGGGCGGGATTACTGGAAAGGTGACCAATCACAGGAGGGTCAGTGCCACCGGTAGTTTCCGCCCCCAATCCGCCAAAAGTCCTTTTACGAACCGATAATATGCGCGTGGAGAGTTCATATCTGCACAAGTGAATTTAAATCATTTACGCGTGTCGACTATTGTCGTAATTCTGTCGCAAAAACCGGAACGTCTACAGTCACTGTCTCTGTGTGGACACGAAGCTCACAGCAGACGTCTTTGTCCGCCTCCCGCTGCAGAGTCACACAGTCTCAGTCTCGTCTGGGACGACGCCTGCAACAATCCAGGTTTGTCCGTGTCTTTGTTTGTGAGTGTGACCACATTTAAAAGGCTCGTGTTTTAGAGGTTTTGCTGCAGAAAAGTGTAAATGTAGTCAACGAAGAAACTGTCGGAGCTAATCCCGTCTTCACTAGTGTTATAAATTAATTAAGGTTCCACTAAACATTCGCCCGCTTCAGCCGCTCCTTTTAATGTTGCCGAACTTCGTGTTCGCGGAAGTAAATTAAATTTCCAAAACTAAAGCGCAATAATAATCAACCAGTCCTCATAATTTTGTACCACGTTCTCATTACACGCTGTTGTCAATGAACACACGTTTTCTCTGTGTGCGTGCTACAACCGGCTCTGACTCCTGACCCCAGGGTCCTACGAGGGCCTGATACCTGCCTCAGGTGTGCCTGTAGCGGTAACGGTAACCATAGTGGCCTTATAGCATAAGGACAATAGTAAAAGGCTTATACTTTCGTCACAGTGTTGTGCAAGTTACTTCCAAATTGTAATACATTATAGGTTACTTATTACTGTAATTTAAATGTAATACTTTACAATATTACTGTCTCAGAAGTGTAATAGATTACATTACACATGTATTACTTTTGAGTTACTTTAAAAAAATAACTACAAGGTAGAACTTAAAATTCTAAAATGACAAAATGTAATACAGAGCATTTTACATCAGTAGAAGGCAATTTGATGTTCCATAATGACTGTGGGCTCTCCAGGATAATAACAATAAAGCATATAATTAACACAAAACTGTCATGCACAAAGTGCACATGATGAACATAGCTTAGGCTGTGCTTTCTCAAGTATAAAGTGCAATTTTAGTCCACAGGCTAAACATAGCCTAACTGCTTAATAAGATAACACAGAAGAAAAAATCCTTAGGCCAGGGTTCTTCAATTAGATCAGCCGAGGTCCACTTAGTTAACTTTACTCAAGTGAGGGGTCCGGAAAATTTAAATAAAAGGATTTAGGTTTGAATATAATTCTTTAAAGTAAAGTCTCCTTTATTCCACACCTACAGCCTCTTAAAGTGCAACTAAACCCCTGGTCAGGAATTCCGCCCACTGGCAATATTTGAAAAATGCTGGAAAAGTGGGCGGAGACAGATGCAGATTGATTGACAGCTCAGATGTGAGAAGTGCAAAGATGTAGAGTGACTGGAGTGACGCAAGTAGCTTTGCAACAGAGCGGTCATTTGAAGTGGAGGACTTTTCTCCCCTCCTTCACCCGAAGAGGAGGAGGGTGAATTGTCATTACAGACAGGGCTAGAGCCTTATCAATTCGAGCCGCTGGCTCAAGTCGCAGCCCAGATACCGGCAATGCTATCGAAGCAGCATCGCAAGAGAGAATGGGGCCAGTGTCGGAGTGGTAAAAATTAGCATTATGGCTAATTTAGGCTAATGCTCAGCAAACTAACGAACTTTTTAAAAATTGCAAACCTATGCATTTAGTTTGATTTTGGCATGTAGTGTTAATAATTAAGCAAAAAAATATTTGAAATCTAGTTAGAAATTATTGTCTCAACAGGTGCACCTGTGGGCACTGCAGCTCTCTGTCCCCGGGAGAGAATGTCTGTTGTAGGGAGATACCCAAGGTATAGCTATGAAATATCACAAGACCCAGATTGTTCAGTACACTTAATTCATTTACTAAGTAATCTACACAAAACCCACAATCCTCGCATATCAAATAATAAATAAATCATCCTAACAGAGTAAAGTAAAAGTAAGCATTCTCATATTGTAGGTAATGCATAGGTGTGACGAGATTGGTGGAGTAGACTGCATAACAGCCCATCCAGGCTTTGAGCCAGTAGCTCTAAACCCCTATGTATTACAAGCTATATATGGCACTTATCTCCAGTTATTTGGTGAAATGGAAGATACACTTACAAACATGTTAGTTCCAGTATGAAAAGATCAATATTATTATAAATCATTTTATTTTTTTACCCTCCACTTCAACATACACGTGCACCTCCTATGCTTATCGCAATGTCGTGAGGTGGTGCTGGGGTACCTTGGCCAACACGTAAGAGTGGTCATACCTTCCTGCGCTGTGACCAGGGTCAGGGAAGAGTTTCCTGAAGGACCATACAGAGGTTTTCTTCCCCACTGGATTTTTGAATATGTTTTTTTATAAATAAAATAAAAATAAAATAAAGGAGCATTTATAATTGGACTTACACACTACACAATTCTGTAAATCAGCTATAAAACTCAAAGTAAACATGTAGCAATATACACACACACACACACACACACACACACACACACACACACACACACACACACACACACAAAAACCCTTTCCCATATGCCAAGTGTAAAAGAAGTGTCTAATGTTCTTTTTTTGCTCCCTCATGAACTTCTGTACACCTGAATGTCGGTCGGTCACCAAGGACTGGCCCACGACACCTCTTTGCTCAAGAAGAGACAGGCTTCTTACAAATCCTTCCTTCTCCATTCGTTGGCTGTTTCCGACTTTATTGCTCTGCAAACTCAAAAGTACTTTAGAGCAATGCGCAGTATATAGTTTTTCACATAACAAAATACTTCATTGTGTAGTACCTGGACTAGTTGGATGTCTATGACCATATTGGCTTTGAGATCCATCATTGTATAGCTGCCATATTTTGCTGAATGTCCTACAATTGTTATTTGCACTTTAGTCAACAAAGCCCAGTAGCAGCAGCAGCAGCTGCTGTATGTATGTATGTACATAAAAAGTTATTTATTACCGGGTGAATCAGCTCATGTCCCCACCAAGAGTCACAGCCCCAGCAGCAATGGTGTTTTCAATTAGGATATCCTGCTCAATCTTCCACTGCCAGTTTATTGTGGGAATAAGGAGTCTGGCCTGATGCTTGTGAAAGCACTGCTCAGAGATTCCCTTGATTTTGAAAGCATCTAAGAACTAAAGAAAAAAAACAGACATCTTCATAAAATGACTTGGTGTGCAAACATAAGGGCACTATATATTATCTCTCACCTTTGATGTCTGGCAAAATGATGAGCCAGTGAACAGAATAGCTGCACAAAGCTGTAGGTTTCCGCTGGTATATTGTTTACCGTTGGCTGGCTCGACCAGTCCCTGGAATACTCGCAGTGAGCACAATGCTGTTTGACTTGGAGAAGTATCCCAATGGTTGATTGTGAAACAGCACAACTCCAGCTGCAGACAGGGCATTTTCTAAAAGCTCCAGCAATTTATCTTCATAAACTATGTACTTAGTATGTTTGTGTGGTAACACTTCATTGAAGACGCTATGTAAAAGTAAAGAAAATAAAAAGTTTTTAGAAACAGTCAAATATAACTGAAAAACCTAATGAGACTAAACGGATTACCTGGTACAGTCCATAATGCTCTCACTTCCATCTGGATGGTAGCTTGAGTCATCAGTGGACACGTCACATCTTTTCCTCTTTATTGGTGTAGAGGTTGCCCTGGGACACTCTGTGAAAGACTCCATCAGTGTGTCTGTGTCACACCACACACTCCTGTTAGGCATTCTGGCCTGGGTGGCTGTGCAAATTATAATACATTTGTTATCAATAAGCATTATAAGTGCAAAACAACATTAAATCATCTTGACTATATAATAGTACAGTACAATACAATAGTATTCAAACTCACATTTGCTTCTCCTGATAGGCTTCACCTTAGCCTGCACACCTGCAGATCTGGAGCTGACTGGTTCTGTCTGGCACCCAATTTCTCTGGTCATCTAAAATTAGTCCTAAATTCAATCATTTCAGATATTTTACAATGCAATAAATAAATATTAGTGACACAAATGTTCTCACAAAGCGAAGAATCTCAAATAAGACATGGCCAGACACAAACAGTCACATATAGCCTCGTGGAGCAGCAATATGCAATTTACAACAATAGTGCGCATTTTTGCTGCTTTTAATTAAATGAGTAAGCTTTACACAAAACGCACAAGTCCAACACAGCTATCCAAGACAGCGTAAAAATGCCCTCTGTTAGAACACACGAGTCAAGAGACGTATGTTTGGCCAAGTCCAAAGTCACAAAAATAAAGCTTCTTTAGTGCTGCATCACTGATACAAGTACAGCAAAGTATGAGAAAAGACTAACGTAATATTGAGTAATAACATAGTAATGCTAGATATCTGTGTGTGCTGAGAAACAAGGGAGTATCTACACTAGTCTGCGACAGACCCGTTAGCGCCACGGTATCTGAAGCTGAAGCTAACGTTTAGCATACTGTATCTAACTAGCAATATGACAAACTGATGAATTAATTTTAGTTTAATAGGATAAATATATATATAAATATATGCTCACTTACCTGAAGACACTGCTGCAGTGGTGGAGTCCGTGCAAGAGGAGCAGCGTTTGGCACTGCAGTGCTTTTTAGCCTGAGCATTTTGGAGAAGCCCATTTCCACCTCCATTGCGTAGAGAAGCAATCCCGTGTAAAATGCAGGTTGCACACTCCAGCTCTCAGCGGTAACTCTCGGTCTCGGCCAAGTGCATGTAACCACTTATTTCTAAGTCTGCTGGAAATCTATGCAGTCCAACAGTGCTGTTGTAACCAGCAACACTACACCTACGCCCCATTCTAACGACCACACTAAATACAGCTCTAATGCAAAAAAAAATCTATGCTAACCTAAAGCTATCCTAACTGATGCAATACTGTGCCACTAACTAACTATGCTTATAACAATACTACACTAAGAACTAACTGCTATGCTATTTAATTATCTAGGCTGTGAGAAATAATCTAAATATCTATATAAATGGCTATGCTAACTAGATGCTAATATACGCTGACTGGCTACGGGTTTTGACAGAACAAGATGTTTTTATACCAGGAGTAAACAATGCCAAGGGTGACGTGCCAGGGTCATGGGTGGGGAGCCGTTAGTCGAGCCAGTATACGTCACAGTTTTAGCAACTACAATAATTACCGTTCAACCTGAAGGGGGCAGCACTTAGACGGTTTTACACCATATTTTTTAAAATTAATATACTTTATACTCAATTGTCAAAACTTTTAGTCAGATCAATGGACAGCACTAATGAGGCCCCATTCATACAGATCATAAACTAAAATAAGTTGTTTTAGGGTTTAGTTACTCTTTAAACAATCTGGAGATGAATGTCCACTGTATTCTGTATTTTATCCTTTGTTTTCCCGTGTGGGGTAACAGTTAAATTAATGTTACACGGGTAACATTAATTACCCGTAATTAATCCTAATTGCTGTAATAGCAGAAACTATAGTTTAGTATAGTAATAGTCAGAAACTAAAGTGACACAACTTTAGGAAGACTCATCTCCAAACCCTTCTTTGACACCTTTTCTGTTTTTAATCACCCAAATGAACATGTGATGGGTTCAAATGAAAGCGAATAGCGTGAGCTATTACTACTATTTCTACTACTGCTACTAATATGCGACAAATGAGTCAAGTACCTCACTTACAACACAATAAAGAAGATGACAGACAAATGTACAACTCACCACATTATTAGACGTCCTCACTTCCTCTGAGTCTTTTTAATCCTGACATAAAAACTGTCCAGTCCTGGTTCAGTTCTGGATTTATTCTGATTATCACAGCAGCCTGGACTGGACAATAATGTGCTGTTGTTCAGCTTTGACTCTGACACGGAGCTTAGGAGATGAATAAACTAAAATAAACGTTCCCTCTCTGTCCATAACGTCAGTGAATCTTCGTTATGTTTTGCCAAGGCTCAACTTTTAGATTTTTTTTCGTTTCTAACTTATTATCAGGCTACGCTAAACATGTTGAATTTGCCGCTGCTCTGTCCGTAACCATAGTAACCTGAGGACCCACGCGTGTTGACCTAGCTGTCCTAGAAGTGCCGGTTCAAAAATGTGTTTTACACAATGCGCTTGTAATTATGAATAATGTCTTGCGGTCCAGATCAAAGTCTCTCGGGGTTCGGTTCCGGACCGCGGTCCGCCTATTGAGTACCCCTGCCTTAGGCCTTTGCCTCTAAAAAAGACTAACATTCACGAGGTGGAGCATTCCACCTCGTGAATGTACAGTCGTCTTCTGCCATCTTCATTAGCCGCTTTTCCACTGGCAAGCGCGACTCGCGAGCACAGCAGGGGCAGAAATTATGCCTCGCGCCACTCCTGTAAAACCCGCCTTCACTGGACTATGTCACGCAATAACAAAGTTACACCAACAAGAGATTAATGAAATCTTGCGGTCTCGCAGAAGTTTTTTTGTAAAAAAGTAATAAATTACTGTAATGATTTACTTTTGTAATGTGTTACTCCCAACACTGATGACTAAACAGGTGTTTTTTTTCCAGACTTTTACTAACTGTAAAAAAAAATGAAGAAACAAAAAACAATCAACAAACAATATAAGTAAATATTCTGCCACATTTGGGAAAATCAGCAGACTTTCCCAAATGTGGCAGAATATTTTGTTATGGGGAATAGCTAATGTAATAATGGGATTTTACATCAAACAGTGAATGAACACAAAGAGAATGGTTGGATAAAAAAAAATTATTGTCAAATAGTTTTATCTGGACTTTAAAAACTAAATTATGATCCTGGCATAACATTATAATCGATTGTACTGTATTGGTGTGGTGCTAAGTTTGTCCAAACAACAAATAAATGCCTACATAGACTCTTTTACATCCTCTTACAGCTGGAAACTATGTTTATGGCACGAAGGATATAGATCATGTTTTCAAAATCATGTTTATGCTTGCTTATGCTTTTTAAATTATGGGCAATGGAAAAAAGATATAGTTATTAATGAGTCACAGATTATTTGAAAGAGCTATTTCTATCCATCCATCCATCCATCTTCTACTGCTTACCGGGGCCGGGTCGGGGCAGCAGTCTAAGTAGAGAAGCCCAGACTTCCCTCTCCCCAGACACTTCCTCCAGCTCTTCCAGGGGACACCGAGGCGTTCCCAGGCCAGCCGAGAGACATAGTCCCTCCAGCGTGTCCTAGGTCTTCCCCGGGGTGTCCTCCCGGTGGGACATGCCTGGAACACCTCCCTAGGGAGGCGTCCAGGAGGCATCCGAAACAGATGCCCGAGCCACCTCAGCTGGCTCCTCTCGATGTGAAGGAGCAGTGGCTCTACTTTGAGCTCCTCCCGAGTGACCGAGCTCCTCACCCTATCTCTAAGGGAGCGCCCCGCCACTCTGCGGAGAAAGCTCATTTCGGCCGCCTGTATCCGGGATCTTGTTCTTTCGGTCATGACCCAAAGCTCATGACCATAGGTGAGAGTAGGAACGTAAATCGAGAGCGTTGCCTTACAGCTCAGCTCCTTCTTCACCACGACAGACCGGTACATCGAAAGCATCACTGCAGAAGCTGCACCGATCCGTCTGTCGATCTCACGCGCCCTCATTCCCTCACTCGTTAACAAGACCCCAAGATTCACTGCTACTCCGTCTTAGCTTAGCTCCGTTTGCCGCCTCATGTCTCGCAGGTTAAGATTATCTGTTGGTATGTTACCACCAGCCCTTGCTAGCAGAAACCAGCAACAAGGTTAAATAATCCCATCTGTGCCCCTTCTGGGGTTCGTCTGAAACTCTCGAACTCGGACTTTGTCCACATCTCCTAATGCATTCTGTCTTTACTCAACAGGTCAGAGAAAAGTAGGTTATTTATGTTTTTCAAAATGCACACACATAAATCAAATAGAAAAAGTGTTTTTAGCTGCAAGACATGTTTGTGAACATTTGATCAAGCCGTAAATTGTTAATTATGTGCTCATTTATACAAACTATGTGTTTGGAATGTTACAGTTAGCTTAGCCACATAGCCAGACTAATAAATCGAGCACTGAGTGATTTTTATAAAACCCAATTGATTGCATAGTTAGTATGCTGGAGTTAGTTTGCACCAGACATGAAAATCGCTCACCTTTCGCGAAATTCGCCGTTTGAAACCAAAATAGGTGACCTCGTGAATCGTATAGATTCGATGAGAAAATGTTTAGAGGGGGAGGGGAGGGGGTACCGGAGAACAGGTGCGAGTGCCAGAAGGGACCGCGAGTGCATGGAAGTAGCACGAATGGCCTTGCTTCACCAGTTTGTTTCTCTGGGAAGGTAGGGGAGTACCATTACCTGATTGGTTTACAAGCAGATTGCATTCGCGCGTGCCAGCCAGGTTCGTGCTTACCAGAGCGTGCACACCAAGGAGTGCGGACCACTATCAGAAGCTGAAGAAGCACATCTGTCCTCTGACATTTTACCTGACTGAATTTGGTGAGTGATGGTTTCTTTTAATATTTTCTGGTATATCTGTTAGTTACTTAGGAGCTCTGTTGACATAAGCTAACGTTAGCTCCAACTTGATGAATTGAGTCATTAAACACAGCAGGAGAGAACGCGTTAGCCAGCTATTGTAAAGCTCGGTGGCAAATTCTTAATGTTAGCTAACGCTACCGTTAACGTGAGTCTAACATTAGCATGATATCGTTACTAAAGTTACCTGCTAGCTTTTATAGCTGACGGTAAATTACAATAAAAGAAACACTGTTAATGTTAGTGCTTCTTTCTTAAATATCTACAACTCGTTTTTCCAGGACGTGTACTGTAGATGATTTTGAGGTGAGGGGACTGACAAGGCTGAAGGTAAAGTGAAGTGTCAAGAAACAGACTGCTGAAGAGGAGAAAAAGGCAAGGCTGAGACATGTGGCAAAACAAGCGGGCCATGGAGACACTGGTGGTCCAGGCAAAGAAGAAAAAATGAGATCTGCTTCTAAGCGCTTTCTGAACGAACTATAATGTAAATTGTTATCTTTGACAATAAAATGTGTTAAAATCTGAATTGCGTAACATTGTATTGTCTGTCATTGTTCCAATCATGATGGAAGAGAAGACAAGTTAAGCTATAGCATGTCTACCATCTCTTGTGGGGTTTATGCATTCAGCCATTTGTGTTGCCCTTATACCACATTGTGCCTCGTATATACTGGACATTTTAGACCCAGTGACAGGCTGGCATGAAATGGCTTGCATAATACTTAGTAAGAAGGCCATAATATTTTTGACTCATGGCTGAAGTTATGTTTTAATGCCTCTCCCCAGGTTGGCAAAAAATGCATCTCTAAATGCATCAGATTGATGCTTTAAAATAGGGAATATTTAAATTTTTCTTCCAGGGGAGCATGCCCCCGAACCCCCCTAGAGGGGTAATATCTTTCTCACCTTTTTCACCCCTGACCCGTTTTCATGCCTGGTTTGCACATTAAGCAGAAATAAAGTAGAAAAACATGATTCTATTATGGTCTGTTATGCCACCACCTTTTTGATGCATTCTTAAAGTTTAGTCCTGCAGTTTTATGATATAAATCTTTCAATGGCAGAGTATTTACACACAATGTGCTCTACTTGGTTCAAACACTATTCTATATTCACCAGAAGAGGGCGACAAAGACATTATTTACCAATCCATGTATGACTGTTGAATTTGTCCTCGACGTCTCTTTCCTTTTTATTTGGCAGTAGTCGACAGGAAACTGGGTGAGACAGCGAGGGGAGTGACACTGGGCAAATGAACCGAGTGAGTTCATGACTTTTTTATTTTTTCTTGTAGTTTTATTTTATTTTATTTTATTTTTTGCAACAAATGCAAATTCCTTTTTTATTTATATATTTTTTTAAACTATCTTCAAGGCCCTTACAATCACCCTAGCATCCCCCACCTTTACGGCGCAGGTGCACGGTACGTCTTGTCTCCCAGAGTACATTCTTTTCCCTCCAGAGGCCTGTTTTATTGCTAGTCTTTTCTTTTCTCTTAACATTATTTAAACCGCGTTAGATCAGAGACGTAGGGCTCATCCATCTCGGCCTACTACTCGGTGTATACATTGGAGTTTTTGCTCTGTTTCATTTTGTTTCACTTTTGGGAGAAAACCAAAGTGTTCTTAGTCCAGATGAGTCTAGTCTTTTCAGAGTCTTTTGCAAGACTTTCTCTCGGTGGGACATGCTTGCAGAAAGTCTCCAAAAGGCTTCCAGAACCAATGAGCGAGCCTCTCTCAGCTCCTCTTAATGTGGAGGAGCAGCTGCTGTTCTCTGGGCTTGCCCTGGTGACTGTCTGTAAAGTAGTGCTTATTGTTTTTGTCTTTTGTATTTAAGATGTCCCTTTTGGTCGTAGACCATAAGAGATTGGGAACAAAAACCAGTAAATTAAGAACCTTACCGTGGGACTCATCTACGTCTTCACCATAACAAATCAGTGCATCCAGGGCTTGCAGAAATTAAAATGTCTCGTACCCTTTCAGACAAGTACTCTTTAGTAGCCCGACATGCAATTAACTAACCCAAATAACAATTATTTTAATGATGAAGGTTGCATTTTTTAAATTTATTTTTTCATCCTAGACACGGCACGCAGATGGAGGAGGGTGGGAGTATAATATTCTTCTTACATTTTAGTAACTATTATGTACATTATACTCAACATGTTAAATAATTAGTTATTTTTTTAACATGTCTGTGAAGGTTATGCAAAGTTAAAGCAAAGGAATTCAGACAAGATTTTTAAGGTGAAGCTGTTTCTTCTCTTATTCCAAGAGCCTTTTTTTTTTTATTGTTTTTTTGGTTATTTTTTCTGCTGAGTTCAACCAGTTGAACCCAAGTTGCTAGAACTTGTGTTAAGGTGATCTTACTTTTACATTTCTGTCTCTTACAGAGAAACAGGGGATTCTTGGTCAGAAGCAAACTCTCATTAAATAAAGAAGCTGACTACAGCCACTGCTTCTATAATGCACACGTGCGACCAGTGTGGGAACAAGTTTGCCACTGTCTACAATCTCAAAAGACACCAGCTCATCCACACTGGAGAGAAGCCTTACAGCTGTGACCTGTGTGGGAAGACATTTTCACATTCAGGTCATTTAAAACATCACCAGTTCATCCACACTGGAGAGAAGCCTTACAGCTGTGACCTGTGTGGGAAGACATTTTCAGGGGCAGGTAATTTAAAACAACACCAGCTCATCCACACTGGAGAGAAGCCCTACAGCTGTGATCTGTGTGGGAAGACATTTTCACATACAAGTGGTTTGAAAAAACACCAGCGCATCCACACTGGAGAGAAGCCTTACAGCTGTGACCTGTGTGGGAAGACATTTTCACATTCAGGTCATTTAAAACATCACCAGCTCATCCACACTGGAGAGATGCCCTACAGCTGTGACCTGTGTGGGAAGACATTTTCACATTCAGGTCATTTAAAACATCACCAGCTCATCCACACTGGAGAGAAGCCATACAGCTGTGACCTGTGTGGAAAGACATTTTCAGGGGCAGGTAATTTAAAACAACACCAGCTCATCCACACTGGAGAGAAGCCCTACAGCTGTGATCTGTGTGGGAAGACATTTTCACATACAAGTGGTTTGAAAAACACCAGCGCATCCACACTGGAGAGAAGCCCTACAGCTGTGACCTGTGTGGGAAGACATTTTCACAGGCAGGTAATTTAAAACAACACCAGCGCATCCACACTGGAGAGAAGCCTTACAGCTGTGACCTGTGTGGAAGACATTTTCACAGGCAGGTAGTTTAGAACGACACCAGCTCATCCACACTGGAGAGAAGCCCTACAGCTGTGACCTGTGTGGGAAGACATTTTCACATTCAAGTCATTTAAAAACACACCAGCTCATCCACACTGGAGAGAAGCCCTACAGCTGTGACCTGTGTGGGAAGACATTTTCACATTCAAGTCATTTAAAAACACACCAGCTCATCCACACTGGAGAGAAGCCATACAGCTGTGACCTGTGTGGGAAGACATTTTCAATAGCAAGTAATTTTAGAAAACACCAACTCATCCACACTGGAGAGAAGCTTTACAGCTGTGACCTGTGTGGGAAGACATTTTCACGGGCAGATAATTTAAAACAACACCAGCTCATCCACACTGAGAGAAGCCCTACAGCTGTGACTTGTGTGGGAAGACATTTTCACAGACAGGTAGTTTAGAACGACACCAGCGCATCCACACTGGAGAGAAGCCTTACAGCTGTGATCTGTGTGGGAAGACATTTTCACATACAAGTGGTTTGAAAAACACCAGCGCATCCACACTGGAGAGAAGCCCTACAGCTGTGATCTGTGTGGGAAGACATTTTCACGGGCAGATCATTTAAAACATCACCAGCTCATCCACACTGGAGAGAAGCCCTACAGCTGTGACCTGTGTGGGAAGACATTTTCACGGGCAGATCATTTCAAACAACACCAGCTCATCCACACTGAAGAGAAGCCTTACAGCTGTGACCTGTGTGGGAAGACATTTTCACAGGCAGGTGATTTAAAAACACCAGCTCATCCACTCTGGAGAGAAGCCCTACAGCTGTGATCTGTGTGGGAAGACATTTTCACGGGCAGGTCATTTAAAACAACACCAGCTCATCCACACTGGACACAGACCATACTCTTGTGACCGTTGTGAAAAGACATTTAGAACTTTAAGTTCTTTCAGGACACATTACCTTCAACACACTCGAGAGTTGGTGATACCATGTGAGCTGTGTGGAGAGATATTTTACTCTAAACAGACTTCTTCTCGACACCTAAAGCAACACGCTGAGGTGGAAATGGGGAAGTGTGGACCACAATGAGACTCAGCATCCTGAAGTTTTATAGGTATACATTATGCCCGCCTCTCAGCTCCAGGGTCTTGGATGGATGTGTAATGAGCTGATGTGTCAGTCATAGGGTTGGGTACCAAACCCGGTATTAAATTGGCTCCGGGCTAAATTATGAAAGACCGTAGTATCAGTAAGCTCTGACGGTATCGGTTCTGCTTTCGGTATTGGAGGGGAAAAAAATCAATGTACTATGTATTTTTGCTTAATGTTATCATGCACATTTTATCTCACCAAACACTTCTAATGTGCGATCATATTACGACGTTTGTCTGTGAGATCTGCGAGATCTGTCATGTGCGCCGCGGAGGCTGTCTGTCTCTCTCACATACCACAAGAACGAGCGCTGAACTGTGGGGAGAGTGAGAATCGAACCACTTACCCTCCGGTTGAAAGACGACTGCTCTACCCACTGAGCTACTGCTCAGATACTACTCAGATATGTGCTGCATCTGAAGGTAGAGCTTCTCTTTAGTCTCTATACGGTCAACACTGTCACTAAACTAACCTGTTCAGGGCTCTGTCTGAGTCCAGATGAAGTTATCACTTAAAACATATAAAGTTAATGTCTGTTCTGCTGCTTGTGTGGACATGTTTTCACTCTCCACTCAGCTGTTTTATTTTTATTTGTATTTTTAAGCCCTTCAGACTGTTTGGTCAGTGGGTTGTTTTTATTATAGCGAGGTGTTTCCAGAGGTTTTAGGCACTGCTTGCTTTGTTTTCTATCACACCAACACAATGCGTGTGTTTATTTACAAGATGCTTAAGCCTTATATAATCTTTTATAATTACATTTTATTGTACCCAATTGTTTAAGTCGCACATTCAACACTGAATTAAAAGTTACTAGGTCACAGTCGGCAGCTGAGGATAAGAGCTGATGAAAGTGGGAACAGGAAGTGGAATGTGTGAATATTTATTTCTGTCAAGTTTTTGTTCTACACAGATGTATAATAGCTTCAGGTTTAAATGTAAAGAGATTTTTGAGTTTACAGTTCCAGTAAATATGTCCAACAGTTCATTTTGTATATTTGACTTTTAAAAATAAATGTCTGAAATAACATTAATAGATGTTCTTTTTTTATTTAACAACACAAGGTAGAAAAAAGCATAAGTGCACCAAAAACTAACCAGTTACAACCAAGCACAGAATTCACAGCTAAAGATAGAAAAGATTTTTTTTTTTTTTTTTTAAAGAGAAGGAATCGATAGACAGGAAGTAGACGTCAGTGTTTGTCAGTCAGGTGTTGATGGAAGAGATGTGTTTTATGTGTTTTTTAAAGATGGCTACAGAATCTGATCTTGGTAGCAGCAGTAGATCATTGCACCAATGTCAAAGACTTTAAACGATGTAGCATTTGGATGCATTTTAATAACAAACATAAAGGCAGAATGTAGAATTTATAAAGTCAAAATAACTAGCTTTAATAATATATATATTGGTGTATATATATTAAGTGTTGTTTGCTTAGTGTGGTTTTATTTTGGAAAATTTATATAAAATGTTCAATACACATGTTTAGGCTCAGTGTCTGGTATTTTTACTTTTTTATTCATAATGTAAATTTTAAGGTGTATTTGATTACATTGATATAAATGCACATATTTCACATAAATTATTAAATCACATTATTTGTCTGAATATAAAAGCCGTTTGAGCCGAAGAGAGCAATCTGGTTCCATTAAAAAGAATTTCCATCTCTCAATCTTAGACCATTTTCATTCTGTGTCTGAATATGAGCCTGTGACACAATATATTAGTTATTTTGTTGAATGTTCAATGACAGACTGGTATGAATGTTTGCTTTTATCTATTTTTATGTTATATAAAAGTTTATTTCAAAATGAATAAAAATAAAAACACTTTTACAAGTTATTATCTCGGTGCATTTAAGTATGAAGTCAGATTTAAGAGCATGAAATACAGTTTAAATATGCCTTCAGACCTACAAGCACATTAATAAATGGAGATTTAATTGAGTTTAAGTTTATTTAAAAGAAGCTGAAGTTGTAGATGGACCAGCATGTGAAGTCAGATGAAGCTGAGGAAGACGAGGCTGGGCTGTGTCAGCTGTGCAGGAGCAGACCGATAACTGGACCGAACTGGACTGGACTGGACTGGGCCGACAGAGAAGCAGCAGCAGACCGATAACTGGACTGGACTGGACTGGACTGGGCCGACAGAGAAGCAGACCGATAACTGGACTGGACTGGACTGGGCCGACAGAGCAGCAGATCGATAACTGGACTGAACTGGACTGGACTGGGCCGACAGAGAAGCAGCAGCAGACCGATAACTGGACTGGACTGAACTGGACTGGACTGGGCCGACAGAGAAGCAGCAGCAGACCGATAACTGGACTGAACTGGACTGGACTGGGCCGACAGAGAAGCAGCAGACCGATAACTGGACTGAACTGGACTGGACTGAACTGGACTGGACTGGACTGGGCCGACAGAGAAGCAGCAGCAGGTAACTGTAGAGGGGCTCTGCAAAAACAGAACCAAGTAAAAACTTATGTTTAAAACAAGTCTTGCTGTTGGGACCGTTCACCTCTGTACATGAGATTTACTGTTAACCACAGAAAAAATATTCTATTCTCCAGCTCACTGTGTGTTACTGTGTGTGTAAAGACTGTTTTTATAAAATAGTGGACTTTGATTTGAACTTACATTTGCCTAAATACTTTAGTAAATGTGACCTGTACTGGGTCAGAGGTAGTGCATGCTCCTGCTGCTCCTGACACTTCTGTTTGCTCATGACAGCTTTACTTTTCTTTTTAGTCATTCATCCATCCATCATTCATCCATCCATCCATTCATCCATTCATCTATCCATCCATCCATCTATCCATCCATCCATCCATTCATCTATCCATCCATCCAGCCATCCATCCATTCATCCATCCATCCATCCATCCATCCATTCATCTATCCATCCATCCATCCATTCATCTATCCATTCATCCATCCATCCATCCATCTATCCATCCATCCATCCATCCATCCATTCATCCATCCATCCATCCATCCATTCATCTATCCATCCATCCATCCATTCATTCATCTATCCATTCATCCATCCATCCATCCATTCATTCATCTATCCATCCATCCATTCATCCATCCATCCATCCATTCATTCATCTATCCATCCATCCATTCATCTATCCATCCATCCATTCATCTATCCATCCATCCATTCATTCATCCATCCATCTATCCATCCATTCATCTATCCATCCATCCATTCATCCATCATCCATCCATCCAGCCATCCATCCATCCATCCATCCATCCATTCATTCATCTATCCATCCATCCATCCATTCATCTATCCATCCATCCATCCAGCCATCCATCCATTCCATCTATCCATCCATCCATCCATTCATCCATTCATCTATCCATCCATTTATCAATCCTTCCATCCATCCATTCATTCATCTATCCATCCATTCATCTATCCATCCATCCGTCCATTCATCCATCCATCCATCCATCCATTCATTCATCTATCCATCCATCTATCATTTCATCCATCCAGCCAGCCATCCATCCATCCATTCATCTATCCATCCATCCATCCATCCATCATCCATCCATCCATCCATTCATCCATCATCCATCCATCCATCCATCCATTCATCTATCACTCCATCATCCATCCATCATCCATCCATCCTTCCATCCATCCATTCATTCATCTATCCATCCATTCGTCTATCCATTCATCCATTCACCATCCATCCATCCATCCATCTTTCCTGCTGCTAAAGTCCACTGGACTATTATATTCATTCATCACATTGTGTTTTTCTATTGAATAAACAGAAACCCACCAAACGTACTTCTCAGTCTAGACATTGGTTCTGTTTAGCGTGTTATACCATAATCCCCCACTCCCTTAAACGACTAAAATGGTCGGACATCCAGTCAGGTTTTCTGGCCTTGATCCTGACGCACAGAGATTGTTCCAGATTCTCTGAATTTTTGGAATATTATGCACTGTAGATGAAGATAGCTGCAAACTCTTCTGATATTGCTCCACTATATTTTGCCACAGCATTGGTGATCTTTTGCCAATCTTGACTTCTGAGAGACACTGACACTCTGAGAGGTTCTTTTTATTCCCAAGCATGTTGCCAATTGACCTAATAAGATGCAAATGTGTCCTCCAGCTGTTCTTTATATGTACATTCCACTTTTCCGGCCTCTTATTGTTATAGTGTTTTATAATAAGAAGCACTCTTATAACTTTTCTGTATGTTATTTGCACACTTTGCATGCTATACTCCACCTAGATCAGGACACTAAATACCTCATCTGTTGAAACCAGTTATAACCAGTTGGTCACCCTGGCTGGACACTTAGTGGAAAAGTCCTGGTACTGGGGCAGGAAGTGCCCCCTCCTGTGTGAGCTGTGGCCAAAGGTGATGACTTTTAGTGTATTGTAGTGTATTGAGTTGACCAGACGCACCACACGTGGGCTGACCTCATGTTAGCTGCAGGTCGTCTAACATCGCTGGACTTATGCCTTTTCTGAGTGGAATTAAACAGACAAACTTTACATTGGTTTTATAGTTTTTATTCTCTTCGCCTTAGCTCCAGCACTCGTCCCAAAACAACCGGGAGATATTGTTTTTAGCTCCCATGAAATCCAAAATAAGGCCATATTTGGCATTACCTTTCAAAATGTTTGAGAGATAATATTTGATATCTATATTCTATTGTGAATAAATATAAGTTTATTAGATTTGTAAATTATTGCATTCCTTATTTATTCACAATTTGTACAGTGTCCAAAATCTTTGGGAATCGGGTTTGTAGATTTTAAACACAAAGAAATTGCAGCAAAGAAAAAGTGTGAAATAACTCAAAAGATGTATTTTAGATTCCTCAAAGTCATCAGTCTTTGCTTTGTCGACAGAGCTGCAAACCCTTGGGCCTCTCTCGGTGAGCTTCAGGATGTAGTCACTTAAAATGGTGTTTCCAGGGTAAAAGTGGAAACACAATGTTGTGTTTGTGTCTTATTTAAAGGTAAAAACATGGAGGATTAGGGAACATAGATTTAAACCTAAAATAAATGCTAGCCTTTATAAAAACACATCATTAGACTTTATAAGAAATGCACGTTGGGCGGAGACAAAAAGTGTTGGAGGAAGAGAGTGGGACGAGTCAGGACCAGAGTTTAAACTGTTGTTTGTGATTTTACTCATAAATATGTCCTGGATTGGAACGGTTCAACATCAAAAAGGCTTTTTAACAAACTTAATGACATTGTTGTCGGTGGTTTTGTCTTGTATAAATATTTAAATCACGATGAATGTGCAGCACTGATAAAGCTCCTGATTGTAAAGACTCTGATGAAAGTCGTGGAGATATAAGAGGCTTATATCAGTGACCAGACTCCCGCTCAGAGCCACTGTTTCATGGAGTTGTTCTGTAACCACCAAAACTGTTCTGAGGACCAGACCCACACACATTTGTTTTTAGACTGCTCTCACTCAAAAGAAATGTGGACCAAACTAAACGGACTTGGACTCACTTTTAATGTAAACTTCTGCTCTGTTCTGTTTGGACTCATGGAGGAAAGGTTCACACCAAAACAGTTCAAACTCCTTCAACTCATCGTCACAGTCTCCACAGTTAAAATATAGAAAACAAGGACAAAAGTCACCATTAAACCAACACTCATCAACAGCTGCTATTCTTTTTCACAAAAGACAAAGAAACAATAAAACTAACTTTCACCAGTAATTGTAACAATTTTCTTCATTTCTTATTCTGTTTCTGTATTTTCAGAAAATAGACGCAGAGTCCATCTGAAAACCTCCAGTGACACATCCCAGAACAGAGCAGTGTGACTCTGAGCTGTGAAGTCCAGGCTTTAAAGGAACTTATGAATGGTTCAGACTAAACTCAGCCTCTGACTCTCAGAGGGAAACAATGAAAGAAAACTCAGCTCGTGTCAGTGTCTCAAATAGAGCTGTCCTTTATTCATTATATCTTTCTTTAACCTGGTAATATCCTCATTGAGATCAAAAATCTCTTTTCCAAGAGTGACCAGGCCAAGACGACAGCATTACACACAGTTTCTGACAAAAACAAGAATTTTCAAACACACAAAGAACAATATTTACTCTCAATAGTTACAAAAAAGTCAGTTTGTGCAAGTTTAAAAAACGGTTCCATTTACCAAGCTCCTTGAGTTCACGCTTCTTTAGGATAGATTTAAATTCTCCTAAAGTTACAAGTTCAGACAGATTGAAGTCCTTTTGCAGGTCAGTCCATGCACAGGGGGCAGCCACTGAAATACTGCCTTACCCAACTCCGTTTATTCAATCTGAACTCAAGCACTTGTCATCAGTTGGTGTGTGTAACATTTTATTTTACTGCTGTTATTTAGACTGTTTTGTTTCTCAAACTAAAGAATGTAAATGGACACAAGACTGTGGAGCAGAGAGACCACACTGGAAGAACTGAGTGAGTCTATTCATTTTTACATTTATGACTTATATTTCTTTTCTCTTTAATACAGTCAAATAAAATGTCTTGCTTCTCTAAAAGTGATTTATTTAAACTGATCTTGTTCTTTTGGTTTCATAATGTGACGCAGAGAAAAAGCAAAGGCCACAGTGACTGGTGACACAGAGGTTCAGTCTGGAGGCACACTGACTCTGAGCTGCTCTCTTAGATTATTGTTTTGCACATGTTGAGTCCCCAGTGTCTCTCACAGTGAGTCCTGACACATCACAGGACCTCATGTCTGACAAAGTCTCACTGAGCTGTCAATCCAACTCCACTAATGGAGAGTGGACACTCAAAGGCTTTTCTCAGAACGTTCTTTTCTGAACACAATGTACTTCCTACTGGACAGATCCATCGAAATGTGACTTTTGCCCCAAAAGAGAAAACTAATGCAGTGTTTTGGTGTGAGTCTGGATCAGGAGAACTGAGCAATGCCCTCAACATGACTTTTTCATTTCATTTTTCATATAATAGATGAATACAGCATCATCTTCTTTTTATTGCTGTGATAATGTAATAGTCCAAGTCTGACTTTTCACAGGTCATGTTGTCCTTGTGAGTCCTGTTCATCCTGTGACTGAGGGACGCCCTGTTTCTCTCGGCTGTAAACTCAACACATCTACTGCTCTTTCTTCTGTCCTTTTCTATAAAAATGGAAAACTAATCCATAAAGGAACCCAAACTGAGTTCAACATCTCTGCAGTGTCCAAGTCTGACCAGGGTTTTTATAAATGCGAGGACAAGAACAAGGCCCAAGATCTCCACAGATTTGTAGATTCCAGAGAGATAGATCTCACTCAAATGTGAGAATTATTTATTTAATTCAAAATACAAACACAAAATTGGAGGTTTGAAGGTGTATTTATAAAGCACTGCTACAATGTGAGCTGTAAATATTAACATGAGATAAATTCTTGCAGCAAAGGAACATAGCTCTTCATTTCCTGTCATGTTGATCATTGGACTTATCTGTGCAATAGTTTGTTTAATTCTGCTGCTGCTTCTGTGACGCTGCACAAATCAAAAGATAAGACTATATCAGACAGAAAATCAAAGTCTCTGTAATCAAATGTCCAAATCCAGAAAATGGACAAAAGTTCACGCAATGTCTTTTCACAATTAAAGTGTCACTATGGCTTCTTTTTCTTTTCCACTAAAGCAGTAAAAAACACTGTACACTGTGAATGAAATGAAATGTTTCTTTTACAGATGCCACATATTCTGTGCTGGAGCTCAAAAACATCAAAAACCTCAAAAGGTGAGTCTCTTGTTTTGTTCATTTGATAGATCCACAGTTCACTTCTTTTTGAATCCAACTCAGAGAGAAGGACGTGTGAACAGGAACAAAGCTGTGTTTACTCCAGTGTGAGGCCACATTCAGCAGCAGCTACAGTCCAGTCACTTTAAACTACTTTATATTTCTTCTCAGGAGATATTTAAACCCGTTGAATTTCATTAAAATCCAAATTACATAATGATTTCTAAGTTTTATTATTATCCAAATTTCAAATCCGTGAAGATTTTTGTCCTTGTTTTTCTCCCTCACATTTATAAAAAACCCTCCAAGACACACTTGTGCCTCTTTTAACTTTGTTCTACAATGATATTATCTCAAATCAGTCAAAGCCAATAACAATGTGATCTTTTATCATTTTTGTTGTTCATTTTTGTTGTGTGTGTGTGTGTGTCCACACTGGAGAGAAGCCTTACAGCTGTGACCTGTGTGGTAAGACATTTTCAGATGCAAGTAATTTAAAAACACCAGCGCATCCACACTGGAGAGAAGCCTTACAGCTGTGACTTGTGTGTGAAGACATTTTTACGAGCAGATTGTTTAAAAAAACACCATCGCATCCACACTGGAGAGAAGCCCTACAGCTGTGACCTGTGTGGAGAGACATTTTCACAGGCAGGTAGTTTAAAACAACACCAGCTCATCCACACTGGAGAGAAGCCTTACAGCTGTGACCTGTGTGGGGAGACATTTTCACAGGCAAGTACTTTAAAACAACACCAGCTCATCCACACTGGAGAGAAGCCTTACAGCTGTGACCAGTGTGGGAAGACATTTTCACAGGCAGGTAATTTTAAACAACACCAGCTCATCCACACTGGAGAGAAGCCTT
Organism: Neodontobutis hainanensis; assembly: GCA_024349245.1. Taxonomy (NCBI): domain Eukaryota; kingdom Metazoa; phylum Chordata; class Actinopteri; order Gobiiformes; family Odontobutidae; genus Neodontobutis; species Neodontobutis hainanensis. The sequence continues at coordinate 30,287 of JALDNG010002917.1, read as the reverse complement.
ACAGCTGTGACCAGTGTGGGAAGACATTTTCACAGGCAGGTAATTTTAAACAACACCAGCTCATCCACACTGGAGAGAAGCCTTACAGCTGTGACCAGTGTGGGAAGACATTTTCACAGGCAGGTAGTTTAGAACGACACCAGCGCATCCACACTGGAGTTAAGCCCTACAGCTGTAACCTGTGTCGGAAGACATTTTTACGAGTAGATCATTTAGAGCAACACCAACTCATCCACACAGGACACAGACCGTACTATTGTGACCATTGTGGAAAGACATTTAGAAGTTCAAGTTTTTCAGGTCACATTACCTTCAACACACTCGAGAGTTGGTGATACCATGTGAGCTGTGTGGAGAGATATTTTACTCTAAACGGACTTCTTCTCGACACCTAAAGCAACACGCTGAGGTGGAAATGGGGAAGTGTGGACACAGAATCCTGAAGTTTTTATAGGTGTACATTATTCCTGCCTCTCAGCTCCAGGGTCTTGGATGGACGTGTAATGAGCTGACGTGTCAGTCATAGATGTGAATAGGTTTATGTGTATATGCCACTAAGTGTACAGGACAGTGTCCCTGGACAGTGATTAGATGTAGTGCAAAGTAATGTCTTTGTCTAGTTTCTATAGAATCTGCTGATCTTGTAGCAGCAGTAGATCATTCGACCAATGTGGAACAGATCCAGAGAAAGTACGTGAGAGTGATTTTTTTTTCCCTGTTTGGGATGGCACAACCAGACATTGTTCATTTGCAGATCGCAAGGATCTGGTAGAACATAGGTCTGTATCAGTGAGTGAAGATATGAGGGGGCGGAGCCAGTGATTGTCTTGTAGGCCAAGAACATAGCTTTGAACTTGATGCGGGCGTCAACCAGGTGACCTAGTGAAGAGAGGAGTTATGTGCGCTGCATTCTGGATAAGCTGCAGAGGTTTGGTTGTGCAGGCAGGGAGTCCAGCCAGTAGAGCATTGCAATAATCCAGTTTGGACAAGACAAGATCCTGGACTAGGATTTGCGTAGAGTGCTCTGATAGGAAAGGTCTAATTCTCCTAATGTTGTAGAGAATGAATCTACAGGACCTGGTGGTGCAGGCAACATGACTTGTGAAGTTTAGTTGATCATCAATTACCACTCCCAGATTTCTGGCAGTGCTGGACGGTGTAATGGTTGATGAGCCTAGTTGAATGGAGAGGTTGTGGCGGGTCTTTGGGTTGGTAGGAATCACTAGCAGTTCTGTTTGTGCAAGGTTCAGCTGCAGGTGATGGTCCTTCATCCAAAGTGAGATGTCACTCAGGGTTAGAGACACGAGCAGAGACCGTCGGATCATCAGGTTGAAATGACAAATGGAGTTGAGTGTCATCTGCAGCAGTGATAGTAAAAGCCATGCTTCTGAATGACAGAGCCAAGAGATGTCATGTATATGGAAAAGAGTTGCATTCCAAGCACTGAGCCCTGAGGCACCCCTGTATTTAGATGTTGGGACTCAGAGACCTCGTTTCTCCAGGATACTCTGAATGACCTACCTGAGAGGTAAGACTTGAACCATTGTAACGCCATTCCAGAGACACCCATCGCACTGAGAGAAGACAGTATGATGTGATGATTAACAGTGTCAAAGGCAGCAGACAGATCCAGTAAGATGAGGACAGATGACTTGGCTGTTTCCTTTGTCAGTCTCAGGGCTTTGATGACTGAGAGCAGTGCAGTTTTGGTGGAGTGTCTTAAACCCGGATTGGTCCAGGAGGTTGCTCCGTGTGAGAAAGGAGGAGAGCTGGTTAAACACAACTCGCTCCAGAGCTTTGGCAGTAAAGGGAAGGAGGGAAACCGGTCTGTAGTTTTCTAACAGTGAAGGGTTTAGAGTGGGTTTCTTCAGTAGTGGTGTGATGCGAGCCTCTTTGAAAGCTGTGGAGAATGACCCAGAGGAGAGAGATGAGTTGATGATGTTGGTGAGAGCAGGCACGACAGATGGAGAGATGGCCTGAAGGAGATGTGTGGGGATGGGATCTAGCGGACAGGTGGTAGGGTGGTTAGAACTAATGACCTTGGAAATGTCTGCTTTTTGTTAGAGGTGCAAAAAACAACTTTATAAAAAATAGTTCTCTAGCCAAAACATGATGGATATGTTTTACCCGCTCCTGAAGAACTGGGATGGACAGCGCTGTATAAACTGCAGGATCTGTGTGAGAACAGCTCTCAGCATTTCAAATCTGCTCGTACAGAGTAATGAACAACAAAAGGCTGTAGGGATACAACAATACAGTCGGTCCACGGTTCAATACATCCCTTATTCTTCATTTTACTAATAAACCATATAACACAAAAGTGCATTTAACATTTGAAGTAAACATGAATTAAATGCTGTGTGCAGTAGGGGGAGGTTGGTGGTTCGATTCCCTTTCTCCCCACAGTTCATACTGTCGTTGTGTCCTTGGGTAAGACTCTTAACTGCCTCTAGTGGTGTTCCAGCTGTAACACTGGTGAATAGGTGCTTAATGTAAGCCAAATAATTGTAAATGTGGGGTCTAATGATTTATATAATCATATACTGTATATATATATATATATATAAGGGTGCACGTGGCAGAGTGGTTAGCACTCCTGCCTTACAGCAAGAAGGTCGTGAGTTCAAAACCCGGCCGACTCAAATATTCTCGGCCGTCTCCGGTCTTTCTGTGAGGAGTCTGCATGTCCTCCACGTGTTACCGTGGGTTCTCTCCGGTACTCCGGCTTCCTCCCACCGTCCAAACACATGTATGTATAGGTTAATCGGCAACTCTAAAGTGTCCCTAGTGAATGAATGTGAGAGTGAATGGTTGTCTGTCACTGTCTGTCTCTATATGTCAGCCCTGCGACTAACTGGCCACTGTCCAGGGTGTACCCGCCTCAGGCCCAAAGCTGCTGGGATAGGCTCCAGTCACCCGCGACCCCTAACGGGACAAAGCGGTAGAAAATGAATGAATGAATGAATGAATATACTGTATATAACTATTTTATTGCTGCGCACAAAAAACAAACAAACAAAAAAAATCCAGGCACAACATTTCCAAACCAACATTTATATGAGGACCTGATATAATTCTCAAAAGACCGGATTTCAAACAGACTCACGTTTGATTAAACCTCAGTGTCTGAGCTGATGTCCAGCCTCAGAGGCAGCTCTCATTCTGAACAGACCAGACTCTAGTTTACAGCGGGACATTACAACACAAATGGTTTCAATAGCTTCAAGATAAACAAATGGATTTTCTCCAAACCCCTTTAAAATAATGGACCTAATCTAGTGGCACCATGCACACCTCTTTTTTCTGCTACGGTATGTAAACGTCTGAGCACAGCTGTATGTATAGTTAGATATGTGCTGCATAGAGCTTCTCTTTTAGTCTCTATACGGGTCAACACTGTCACTAAACTAAACTAAACTGTCTGAGTCCAGATGAGGTTATCACTTAAAACACATAAAGTTAATGTCTGTTCTGCTGCTTGTGTGGACATGTTTTTCACTCTCCACTCAGCTGTTTTATTTTTATTTGTATTTTTAAGCCCTTCAGACTGTTTGGTCAGTGGGATGTTTTTATTATAGCGAGGTGTTTCCAGAGGTTTTAGGCACTGCTTGCTTTGTTTTCTATCACACCAACACAATGCATGTTTTTATTTACAAGATGCTTAAGCCTTATATAATCTTTTATAATTACATTTTATTGTACCCAATTGTTTGAATCGCACATTCAACACTGAATTAAAAGTTACTAGGTCACAGTCGGCAGCTGAGGATAAGAGCTGATGAAAAGTGGGAACAGGAAGTGGAATGTGTGAATATTTATTTCTGTCAAGTTTTTGTTCTACACAGATGTATAATAGCTTCAGGTTTAAATGTAAAGAGATTTTTGAGTTTACAGTTTCTGTTGTCTAAAATAAATAAATGTCTGAAAAAACATTAATAGATGTTCTTTTTATTTAACAACACAACAGAAACAACCGAAAACAGAAAAAGCATAAGTGCACCAAATACTAGTCAGTTACAACCCATCACAGTATACACAGCTAAAGAAAGGAAAGAATTATTTATTTTAAAGAGAAGGAATCGATAGACAGTAGTAGAAGTAGAAGTCAGTGTTTGTCAGTCAGGTGTTGATGGAAGAGATGTGTTTTTTAAAGATGGCTACAGAATCTGATCTTGTAGCAGCAGTAGATCATTGCACCAATGTCAAAGACTTTAAACGATGTAGCATGTGGATGCATTTTAATAACAAACATAAAGGCAGAATGTAGAATTTATAAAGTAAAAATAAATAGCTTATAATTATCTTTTATTGTATATTTTAAGTGTGGTTTTCTTAGTGTGGTTTTATTTTGGAAAATTTATATAAAATGTTCAATACACATGTTTAGGCTCAGTGTCTGGTATTTTTACTTTTTTATTCATAATGTAAATTTTAAGGTGTAATTGATTACATTGATATAAATACACATATTTCATGTAAATTATTCAATCACATTAATATTGTCTGAATTTAAAAGCCAGAAGTGATTCTTAATGAAGAGCCATTTGGGGCCAAATAAGAGCAATCTGGTTCCATAAAAAGACCGGATTTCCATCTCTCAATCTTAGACCATTTTCATTCTGTGTCTGAATATGAGCCTGTGACACAATATATTAGTTATTTTGTTGAATGTTCAATGACAAACTGGAATAAATGTTTGCTTTTATCTACTTTCATGTTATTTGGGCGGCAGTAGCTCAGTGGGTAGAGCAGTCGTCTTTCAACCGAAGGTAGGCGGTTCGATTCTCACTCTCCCCACATTTTATACTGTCGTTGTGTCCTTGGGCAAGACACTTAACCCACCTTGCCTCCAGTGTCTAACACTGGTAATTACTGTAGAACAATTTAAGTCGCTTTGGATAAAAGCGTCAGCTAAATGTAAATGTAAATATAAAAATGAATAAAAATAGCGGTGCTGTCAGAGACAAACAGTAGATTTGTTACATGCATCTCTCCAAGTGCTACAGTCACTGATATAACAGCACTCCTCCTGGACTTTTATCAGTGGACCACTCCCAAACATCGACAGAAGGATCAATAAATGTATTCGACTGCTTGCATTAAATACATGTCTGTGCAAGGCCTGTAGACGAGATTAGTACACTTCATTAATAACTTATACTTGTTTTGAAAACGTGACGACCTGTTCAAAGGAAAGGGCCCACACCTGAACAGAGGACGGGTCAGGAGGCTAACAGGTAATCTCCTGCCCTCCCTGAGACACATAAATGGTTCTGTTTTTACTGTTAACCCATCAGCAAGCTCACACCAAAGTCTAAAACAAGTTGTTGAAATGTCACAGGTTAACGTGGGACTTAGCCACAAGACAACCTGACCTTAGTGCTCTGCTCTCTCCAACTTCGGAGCCAAATTTAATAAACCTTTACCTTTGTGCATAAAAAGGAGATTGTTCGATTACAAATCAGATTAAATATGAAATCAGGAACTCTGGAGGTTTTCCAGGATATTGTCAATAACAGTAGAAATCATCAATGGAAGTTGGTTCTTTATGATAAGAGTACTCCACAGAGACAGAGGCTCCTTCTAAACTGTAGACCTCAGTCTTTAGTGGAGTGCTTCACTTAAAGTATGCTAAACGTAAGCTTCAGCTGCTCCTGACACCGGGCTAACACTAATGAGGGTGTTGATACGTGTGGCCCAGTAAACACAGACATCTAGCTTTACTCTATCACTCAGTATTCCGTTTGTTCTTTCTCGACACGGACAGCACTCTGCTGGACTTGAAGCAGAGATGCAGCACTTAGCACTAAAGACGACTGGCTCCTGACTCTGGACTTGTGAATATGAACATCTCATGAGTCGTGTAACACCGTGAGTTTTGACTCAACACAGACTCAAAACCTGTCTTGGACTTGTGCGTTTTGTGTCAACTTTGCTAATTTGATTGAACGTGAAAGTGTGTACCATCAGTGTGTTGTTTATATAGATGTAGGAATAAAGGAGAGCTTCAGTGGGTTAGTTTTTCATCTGTAAGCTCTGTACCTTCTGCCTGAGGGAAGAAGCTCATACTCGGTAAATAAACTGTGAGAGGGATCTTGTGAGCCAGTCTGGACACAGTGCCTTTGTAGATGGATTGCAGAGAAGGGACGTCTTTTTGTCCTTTATGTTAAACATATAGCCTGCCAGAAACTTGAAAAGGTTTAGAGATCACAGCCCCAAGGTCACAGCTGTTCCTATTTATTCAGTTTTGCTGACATCTGACCTCTGACCTTTGTGAGCCAAAAGTAGCAACAGTTCCATTTAGGTAAAGAAAAAGAGCCCATTAGTTATAAATGCACATTAATCCTGACAAGAACCTTAAAGCTCACCAATGCAGCGTCTGAGCACAAGGCCTGCCTGTGTCCCGGCCTGTGGACCAAGGCTTGGTGGGTTTGAGGACATTGAGTCTAAAGACCTTGTTGGAAACGTCGTTTGAGGAGTCGGTCGGGCAATCGTTGGAGCTGTTGTTGGAGCCGTGACCCTCAACGCGTTGATGGCCTTTCCCACTTCACAGATCACTACAGGAAGTGAGACAAAGACAAGAGGCATAAATAAAGCTACGTTTAAATTTTGAGTCTTCTGCTCAGCTTTTAAAGAAAATGCTTTATTCATGAGGAGTTCAGAGTCATTCCCAAATTTGTGTCACTCACACTTGTCTAACATCTTTTAAATTACAACATTTAGTTAATACTAATACTGAAAAAAATTCTCAAGTTAATCCTTAAAGTATCTGTATCTAACAGACTAAATCAAAATATTCAATTAAGATTGTTTTAAAGTAAAACAAGCATGTGTTTCCAAAGACACCTCTGTTATAAAGAACTGTAGACTAGACTGAGTGGATGACAAATCATTTTAATTGCTGTTTCAAAAGATCTGAGCATGCTCAGTGAAAACTCTGACATTGTCCCAAAACTGAACCTGGTGGAGTCTTTTCTGTCACTCTCTCAGTTCCTGAAATGGATCAGTGCAGCAGGATTTTACAGATGGCTCCAGCCCAGACCTGGACTTTATTAATCCATGTTTGAACTTTAAGAGGCGCAGGAGACGAGCTTCAACCAGTGAAACTCCCCTGTTCCTAAACTCCTCAGGTCTAGTCGAATTGTTGGAGGAACGCTGCTGTCCGTGAGCTGCTCTCTGAGCTCACAGCGGGACAGGACGTCCACTTCAGAAAAACTGAGCACCAACACGACCAGAGCCAACACCAGCAGCGGAGCAGGATTCATCTTCTGCTCAGAGACACACCAGAAACAAATCAATGTTCCAGACTCTGTTAGTTGTGTGCAGTGTTTGTAATTTTCGACATTTTGGAGAAGAATCCAGCCATGTACTCGTGACTTTGTTCTGTACTTTTATTGCTAATACAAAAAGAGACAGAAGCACATCACTAAAGGTTGTCGATTTATGAATATTCAGCTTTAAGTGAGTTTCACTGCACACATTTGAGTTTGTAACAATGTTTTCTTCTTTGATCAGAAAATCAAGCAGCTGCTGGAATTCCAGTCTGCCACTAGATGTCACTGTTGTCAACGCTTCAAATCCTTTTTGGTACGAGAGGAAAGAAAAAAGACTAAATGCTTCACAAGGTTTTATTCATTCATCACTGATTACTCCAGTGTGGCTTTTTGAGTTAAAAAATATAAATAAATAAAAAAGTTTTAAATTGCATTAAATAACACAATAAAACACACCGATAATAGTGAGTAAATCTAATAAAGGGATCAAACTCTCACCTGTTCTTGTTGCTCTTGCTTCAGGTCTCTCAGGATTTAGACTGTCATGATTAGTTATGTGACTCACCTGTTGACTCGAGTCACTCCTGCACAAATGTGAGAAATTCCAAAGGCTTCAGATACTTTTCATGCCACTGTATGTGTTCTGATCGATTGGAATAGATCTGATGTAAAATTTAGACCGACTCCAAACTCATGTAGGGTCAGTTTGTTGAAGGGAAAATGATGATGATGTGATCAGCAGCAGCCTAAACACAGCTCTTGAGACAGGATTGTTCTGTCAGTCACACGGTCACTTCACAGTCGGCTGCTCAGGTTCTATTTTTTTACATTTATTCCAGTGAAGAGACTTGTCATGTTTTAAACTCTCATCTCAAACACTTCAATTCCAGAAGCAACTCCTGCACAAACCTGAAGACCACCTGTGAACAATAGATCTTTTACTTTGAGTCCACACGTCTTGTCACAAGAAGGATGTGGCTAAATTAACTATTTGTGGATTTAGTTGGTCCAAAAGAAAACCAGGTAAAACTTGGTTCAAGAACCAAAGAAGACCAATGGCTCTCATGAACTAAACCAAACAAAGACTGTTGTTTTTTATTTTAAGTGAGAGTTTAATGAATACAAGCTGAATGTCCAGATGGTCTGTTACACAGAAGGGCTTCTTCAGGAAATGAGGCTCATATGTTTTAAACAACGACAAGTCTTGTGTGAACAGCTTCTGCTTTAGGCACAATTACCATCACTTTGTCAAAAAACACTGCATTCTCTGTTTTACACTTTCTTAGACCAGGACTAGACCAGGACTAGACCAGGATTAGACCAGGACTAGACCAGGACTAGATCAGGACTAGACCAGGGTTAGACCATTGTTAGACCAGGGCTAGACCTGGACTCCTCTGTAGCAGTGCATGGACTTAAGTCTTTGACAAAGTGAGAATAAAATATGGCTTAACTGTGCCACCTAGTGTTGGGGCCTAGGACCCATTAAGACACATGTTAAATTTTGGACAGGGGTTACTATTGAAAAGCAAGGTTAAAACAATAAAAATGATTGTTGCTGTTAAAATGTGTAAAACACATCCTGTTTAAGAGGGGCACAGGGTAAAAATGCCCCTGGAACCAGAGTCCATGTGCTTCTCTTTACGCCGTTCCTGCCAGAGGAAAAATACAGTTCACCCAAAACCAAGCCAAGTCCTTTTGTAGGCTACTGTCAGGACACTGACTTAGAACACCTGTGCCATTTACTGCTGGGCGGTTCCAGGAAGTGGCATGCAAGAAACACAAACAAAATACAGACTGAAAATGTCTGCATGGAAACACTAAAAATCACAACAAGTCAATGAACACAGCAAAGTAACTGAACTGGACATGTAAATATTAAAAAGTCTGTCTGTCCTCTGACTGGAGCCTCCTGTGGGCTTTGGGAGTATTTGAGTTTTCCTCTGAACCTGCTGGAGGCTCTAGGACAGTCTCAGAGGTGTTCAGTCTGTAAGGCCCTCTGAGGAAACTGAGATACAGAGCTGTTAAAAACTAATTCAATGGAAAAGTGTTTAGACAAAGCTGAATCAGTGAGTATAGCAGCAAGGCACAGAAAAAAACTAGTTGTACATAACTCTCTTGACACCTGCCATAATTACAAACACATAACCAGTTTATAACCTAGACTCGCCCCCTAGTGGAGAAATAGTTTAATACTTTGATGCAAGTTTAAATGATTTTAGTCTTTCTTTGGGATTAGACTGAGGCTAATTGTGATTCAGAAAACACGGCTTCAAACCAAACAGATCATAGCAGGAGACCCTCATGGCGCCCCTACAGGAGTTATTAGTATACAGGTATTTCTGTATACTCTTTATATTTTAGTGCAACTGGTACAAAAATCTAGTCTTTTTCTGTTTGTGGGTCATGACTGATCCAGATGGACTTAAAGGCCGGACACGGCAGTGACTTCATAAAGCTTTAAAGTATTCTGATTCTTCAGGTCCTGTTACTGACACACTTTCTCGTCAAAATCTTGAAGAAAGCCAGTCGTGAATGTCGCAGTGTTTCTAGCTCTGACTACTTTGAGGGCTGTTACAGCTGAGCCATGCAGAGTCTGTGGAGCCTCTGAAGAAACAGCGCTGCCAGAAACTCATCAGATTTAAAATGAGACTCTTTAGTTTATCAAAGGAAAAATAAAAGCCACTAAAACAAAGTTTTGTTTAATCTTGTAACCCTTGTGCCCTCCTCTCATTTATTATTTTAAAATATACACTCAAAGTGACTCACATGGAGCTTCCATTCACCAGCAAGGGTTAAGTGTCTTACCCAAGAACACGACCGTATGAACTGTGGGGGAGAGCGGGATGTTGTGATGAACGGCCGCTCTACCCACTGCAATCAATCCAAGAAATTTATTAAGTTCAGGTTCAGAATTAAGGCCAAGACCAAACATTTAGAGAATCAGAAGGGTTTGTATTATAAAAATAAAGAGGTTGATTATATGACTAAACTCATCAACTCGTAAAGCCTCTGTCAAACTGAGCATTTTTTGCTGTTGCTGACAAATTAAGTTTTAAATCAGGGACTGCAAAGTGTGACAGGATCAAAGACAGCCAGATCTCACGATAATAAAACCAAAGAATGCCTAACAAATTAAAATAAAACTGTCCTGACTTTGACTAGAGTAAGCTGTCACTGTAACAGCTCAACAGGAGCAAAAATGCCTTATTATTATTGACACACACTCAGCCTGTAAGTCTAAACTCAGGGTAAACAAACAGATCCAATCACAGAAGCACAAAGCTGACATGGCAGGACTGTAACATACACATGATAACACACATTATACTCTCCATCCTTTCCCAGGTGAACAAAAAGAATACACACAGTGTTATTTGATCTGGGCTCTTTGTCTCCCTCTTGTGGCAGCCTTGTGTACATGTTGGAGAAGAACACCTGGGCGGAGCGCTGGCCCTCGTCTGAAGAGTGCTCCAGTAACTCCAGTCTGAAAAACAAGTGTGACAGTCTGAGCGCCATGGCCGACATCCAACAACGTCTGCTGACTTTAAGGACGGACATTTATGAATAAAACACTGTCCTACTGGGAGCTTTGTCTCTGTGTGGACACGAAGCTCACAGCAGACGTCTTTGTCCGCCTCCCGCTGCAGAGTCTCAGTCTCGTCTGGGACGACGCCTGCAACAATCCAGGTTTGTGTCTTTGTTTGTGAGTGTGACCACATTTTAAAAGGCTCGTGTTTTAGAGGTTTTGCTGCAGAAAAGTGTTAATGTAGTCGGAGCTAATCCCGTCTTCACTAGCGTTACACGTCTCTGGAGTAATCCATGTTCAAAATGACTAACGTACGTGTATCCTGAGTCGGTCGTTTTGAGCTAAAATTCGATAACTTTTTGTCTTTAACGGGTGATCACGTAGTTTGTCTCTGGAGTTCAGACAATTAACTGGTCTTAAAACGAAGTGTAATTTCTTACGTTTCTAACCATATATTGTTTGAATTATTTCTTTGCGAAATGGTTTTACAGTGGCCGTAAAACGAGCGCTATCGCCTGAGCTTTTAGCGCTAAGCTACTATTATCCTGAGTCAGACACTACTACAATCCCGAGTCGGTCACTCACCTTCTTGACGCATGGAGCTTGATTTGTGGGATTTTTTTTAGCTTTACTTAGGTCTGGGATATTGCCGTTGGTGTTTACACACATTCTGTGCCCCAATTTCCGTCCTTCAGAATAAGATCTCATGCCTTGGCAAAAACAAAACACTATAATGTTTATGTTAACTTGTTTACAGCCCCCTCTTCAGGATGTTTTTTGAGCTCCTCCTTTCAGTAATGTTGATGTTGAACAAATTTCTGTCTTATCTTAGAGTTTAACTTATAACACTGTATTAGATCATGTATTGTATTATATTATAATCCTGGATTCTCTTACAGAGAAACAAGGGATCCTTGGTCAGAAGCAAACTCTCATTAAATAAAGAAGCTGACTACAGCCACTGCTTCTATAATGCACAAGTGCGACCAGTGTGGGAACAAGTTTGCCACTGTCTACAATCTCAAAAGACACCAGCTCATCCACACTGGAGAGAAGGCTTACGGCTGTGACCTGTGTGGGAAGACATTTTCACGGGCAGGTCATTTAAAACAACACCAGCTCATCCACACTGGAGAGAAGCCCTACAGCTGTGACCTGTGTGGGAAGACATTTTCAATAGCAAGTAATCTAAAAAAACACCAGTGCATCCACACTGGAGAGAAGCCTTACAGCTGTGACTTGTGTGTGAAGACATTTTTACGAGCAGATTGTTTAAAAAAACACCATCACATCCACACTGGAGAGAAGCCCTACAGCTGTGACCTGTGTGGGAAGACATTTTCACAGGCAGGTAATTTAAAAAAACACCAGCGCATCCACACTGGAGAGAAGCCTTACAGCTGTGACCTGTGTGGGAAGACATTTTCACGGGCAGGTCATTTAAAACAACACCAGCTCATCCACACTGGAGAGAAGCCTTATAGCTGTGACCTGTGTGGGACAAAATTTTCAATAGCAAGTAATTTAAAACAACACCAGCTCATCCACACTGGAGAGAAGCCTTACAGCTGTGACCTGTGTGGTAAGACATTTTCAGATGCAAGTAATTTAAAAAAACACCAGCGCATCCACACTGGAGAGAAGCCTTACAGCTGTGACTTGTGTGTGAAGACATTTTTACGAGCAGATTGTTTAAAAAAACACCATCGCATCCACACTGGAGAGAAGCCCTACAGCTGTGACCTGTGTGGAGAGACATTTTCACAGGCAGGTAGTTTAAAACAACACCAGCTCATCCACACTGGAGAGAAGCCTTACAGCTGTGACCTGTGTGGGGAGACATTTTCACAGGCAAGTACTTTAAAACAACACCAGCTCATCCACACTGGAGAGAAGCCTTACAGCTGTGACCAGTGTGGGAAGACATTTTCACAGGCAGGTAATTTTAAACAACACCAGCGCATCCACACTGGAGAGAAGCCTTACAGCTGTGACCAGTGTGGGAAGACATTTTCACAGGCAGGTAATTTTAAACAACACCAGCTCATCCACACTGGAGAGAAGCCTTACAGCTGTGACCAGTGTGGGAAGACATTTTCACAGGCAGGTAGTTTAGAACGACACCAGCGCATCCACACTGGAGTTAAGCCCTACAGCTGTAACCTGTGTCGGAAGACATTTTTACGAGTAGATCATTTAGAGCAACACCAACTCATCCACACAGGACACAGACCGTACTATTGTGACCATTGTGGAAAGACATTTAGAAGTTCAAGTTTTTCAGGTCACATTACCTTCAACACACTCGAGAGTTGGTGATACCATGTGAGCTGTGTGGAGAGATATTTTACTCTAAACGGACTTCTTCTCGACACCTAAAGCAACACGCTGAGGTGGAAATGGGGAAGTGTGGACACAGAATCCTGAAGTTTTTATAGGTGTACATTATTCCTGCCTCTCAGCTCCAGGGTCTTGGATGGACGTGTAATGAGCTGACGTGTCAGTCATAGATGTGAATAGGTTTATGTGTATATGCCACTAAGTGTACAGGACAGTGTCCCTGGACAGTGATTAGATGTAGTGCAAAGTAATGTCTTTGTCTAGTTTCTATAGAATCTGCTGATCTTGTAGCAGCAGTAGATCATTCGACCAATGTGGAACAGATCCAGAGAAAGTACGTGAGAGTGATTTTTTTTTCCCTGTTTGGGATGGCACAACCAGACATTGTTCATTTGCAGATCGCAAGGATCTGGTAGAACATAGGTCTGTATCAGTGAGTGAAGATATGAGGGGGCGGAGCCAGTGATTGTCTTGTAGGCCAAGAACATAGCTTTGAACTTGATGCGGGCGTCAACCAGGTGACCTAGTGAAGAGAGGAGTTATGTGCGCTGCATTCTGGATAAGCTGCAGAGGTTTGGTTGTGCAGGCAGGGAGTCCAGCCAGTAGAGCATTGCAATAATCCAGTTTGGACAAGACAAGATCCTGGACTAGGATTTGCGTAGAGTGCTCTGATAGGAAAGGTCTAATTCTCCTAATGTTGTAGAGAATGAATCTACAGGACCTGGTGGTGCAGGCAACATGACTTGTGAAGTTTAGTTGATCATCAATTACCACTCCCAGATTTCTGGCAGTGCTGGACGGTGTAATGGTTGATGAGCCTAGTTGAATGGAGAGGTTGTGGCGGGTCTTTGGGTTGGTAGGAATCACTAGCAGTTCTGTTTGTGCAAGGTTCAGCTGCAGGTGATGGTCCTTCATCCAAAGTGAGATGTCACTCAGGGTTAGAGACACGAGCAGAGACCGTCGGATCATCAGGTTGAAATGACAAATGGAGTTGAGTGTCATCTGCAGCAGTGATAGTAAAAGCCATGCTTCTGAATGACAGAGCCAAGAGATGTCATGTATATGGAAAAGAGTTGCATTCCAAGCACTGAGCCCTGAGGCACCCCTGTATTTAGATGTTGGGACTCAGAGACCTCGTTTCTCCAGGATACTCTGAATGACCTACCTGAGAGGTAAGACTTGAACCATTGTAACGCCATTCCAGAGACACCCATCGCACTGAGAGAAGACAGTATGATGTGATGATTAACAGTGTCAAAGGCAGCAGACAGATCCAGTAAGATGAGGACAGATGACTTGGCTGTTTCCTTTGTCAGTCTCAGGGCTTTGATGACTGAGAGCAGTGCAGTTTTGGTGGAGTGTCTTAAACCCGGATTGGTCCAGGAGGTTGCTCCGTGTGAGAAAGGAGGAGAGCTGGTTAAACACAACTCGCTCCAGAGCTTTGGCAGTAAAGGGAAGGAGGGAAACCGGTCTGTAGTTTTCTAACAGTGAAGGGTTTAGAGTGGGTTTCTTCAGTAGTGGTGTGATGCGAGCCTCTTTGAAAGCTGTGGAGAATGACCCAGAGGAGAGAGATGAGTTGATGATGTTGGTGAGAGCAGGCACGACAGATGGAGAGATGGCCTGAAGGAGATGTGTGGGGATGGGATCTAGCGGACAGGTGGTAGGGTGGTTAGAACTAATGACCTTGGAAATGTCTGCTTTTTGTTAGAGGTGCAAAAAACAACTTTATAAAAAATAGTTCTCTAGCCAAAACATGATGGATATGTTTTACCCGCTCCTGAAGAACTGGGATGGACAGCGCTGTATAAACTGCAGGATCTGTGTGAGAACAGCTCTCAGCATTTCAAATCTGCTCGTACAGAGTAATGAACAACAAAAGGCTGTAGGGATACAACGATACAGTCGGTCCACGGTTCAATACATCCCTTATTCTTCATTTTACTAATAAACCATATAACACAAAAGTGCATTTAACATTTGAAGTAAACATGAATTAAATGCTGTGTGCAGTAGGGGGAGGTTGGTGGTTCGATTCCCTTTCTCCCCACAGTTCATACTGTCGTTGTGTCCTTGGGTAAGACTCTTAACTGCCTCTAGTGGTGTTCCAGCTGTAACACTGGTGAATAGGTGCTTAATGTAAGCCAAATAATTGTAAATGTGGGGTCTAATGATTTATATAATCATATACTGTATATATATATATATATATAAGGGTGCACGTGGCAGAGTGGTTAGCACTCCTGCCTTACAGCAAGAAGGTCGTGAGTTCAAAACCCGGCCGACTCAAATATTCTCGGCCGTCTCCGGTCTTTCTGTGAGGAGTCTGCATGTCCTCCACGTGTTACCGTGGGTTCTCTCCGGGTACTCCGGCTTCCTCCCACCGTCCAAACACATGTATGTATAGGTTAATCGGCAACTCTAAAGTGTCCCTAGTGAATGAATGTGAGAGTGAATGGTTGTCTGTCACTGTCTGTCTCTATATGTCAGCCCTGCGACTAACTGGCCACTGTCCAGGGTGTACCCGCCTCAGGCCCAAAGCTGCTGGGATAGGCTCCAGTCACCGCGACCCCTAACGGGACAAAGCGGTAGAAAATGAATGAATGAATGAATGAATATACTGTATATAACTATTTTATTGCTGCGCACAAAAACAAACAAACAAAAAAAATCCAGGCACAACATTTCCAAACCAACATTTATATGAGGACCTGATATAATTCTCAAAAGACCGGATTTCAAACAGACTCACGTTTGATTAAACCTCAGTGTCTGAGCTGATGTCCAGCCTCAGAGGCAGCTCTCATTCTGAACAGACCAGACTCTAGTTTACAGCGGGACATTACAACACAAATGGTTTCAATAGCTTCAAGATAAACAAATGGATTTTCTCCAAACCCCTTTAAAATAATGGACCTAATCTAGTGGCACCATGCACACCTCTTTTTTCTGCTACGGTATGTAAACGTCTGAGCACAGCTGTATGTATAGTTAGATATGTGCTGCATAGAGCTTCTCTTTAGTCTCTATACGGGTCAACACTGTCACTAAACTAAACTAAACTGTCTGAGTCCAGATGAGGTTATCACTTAAAACACATAAAGTTAATGTCTGTTCTGCTGCTTGTGTGGACATGTTTTTCACTCTCCACTCAGCTGTTTTATTTTTATTTGTATTTTTAAGCCCTTCAGACTGTTTGGTCAGTGGGATGTTTTTATTATAGCGAGGTGTTTCCAGAGGTTTTAGGCACTGCTTGCTTTGTTTTCTATCACACCAACACAATGCATGTTTTTATTTACAAGATGCTTAAGCCTTATATAATCTTTTATAATTACATTTTATTGTACCCAATTGTTTGAATCGCACATTCAACACTGAATTAAAAGTTACTAGGTCACAGTCGGCAGCTGAGGATAAGAGCTGATGAAAAGTGGGAACAGGAAGTGGAATGTGTGAATATTTATTTCTGTCAAGTTTTTGTTCTACACAGATGTATAATAGCTTCAGGTTTAAATGTAAAGAGATTTTTGAGTTTACAGTTTCTGTTGTCTAAAATAAATAAATGTCTGAAAAAAACATTAATAGATGTTCTTTTTTATTTAACAACACAACAGAAACAACCGAAAACAGAAAAAAGCATAAGTGCACCAAATACTAGTCAGTTACAACCCATCACAGTATACACAGCTAAAGAAAGGAAAGAATTATTTATTTTAAAGAGAAGGAATCGATAGACAGTAGTAGAAGTAGAAGTCAGTGTTTGTCAGTCAGGTGTTGATGGAAGAGATGTGTTTTTTTAAAGATGGCTACAGAATCTGATCTTGTAGCAGCAGTAGATCATTGCACCAATGTCAAAGACTTTAAACGATGTAGCATGTGGATGCATTTTAATAACAAACATAAAGGCAGAATGTAGAATTTATAAAGTAAAAATAAATAGCTTATAATTATCTTTTATTGTATATTTTAAGTGTGGTTTTCTTAGTGTGGTTTTATTTTGGAAAATTTATATAAAATGTTCAATACACATGTTTAGGCTCAGTGTCTGGTATTTTTACTTTTTTTATTCATAATGTAAATTTTAAGGTGTAATTGATTACATTGATATAAATACACATATTTCATGTAAATTATTCAATCACATTAATATTGTCTGAATTTAAAAGCCAGAAGTGATTCTTAATGAAGAGCCATTTGGGGCCAAATAAGAGCAATCTGGTTCCATAAAAAGACCGGGATTTCCATCTCTCAATCTTAGACCATTTTCATTCTGTGTCTGAATATGAGCCTGTGACACAATATATTAGTTATTTTGTTGAATGTTCAATGACAAACTGGAATAAATGTTTGCTTTTATCTACTTTCATGTTATTTGGGCGGCAGTAGCTCAGTGGGTAGAGCAGTCGTCTTTCAACCGGAAGGTAGGCGGTTCGATTCTCACTCTCCCCACATTTTATACTGTCGTTGTGTCCTTGGGCAAGACACTTAACCCACCTTGCCTCCAGTGTCTAACACTGGTAATTACTGTAGAACAATTTAAGTCGCTTTGGATAAAAGCGTCAGCTAAATGTAAATGTAAATATAAAAATGAATAAAAATAGCGGTGCTGTCAGAGACAAACAGTAGATTTGTTACATGCATCTCTCCAAGTGCTACAGTCACTGATATAACAGCACTCCTCCTGGACTTTTATCAGTGGACCACTCCCAAACATCGACAGAAGGATCAATAAATGTATTCGACTGCTTGCATTAAATACATGTCTGTGCAAGGCCTGCGACGAGATTAGTACACTTCATTAATAACTTATACTTGTTTTGAAAACGTGACGACCTGTTCAAAGGAAAGGGCCCACACCTGAACAGAGGACGGGTCAGGAGGCTAACAGGTAATCTCCTGCCCTCCCTGAGACACATAAATGGTTCTGTTTTTACTGTTAACCCATCAGCAAGCTCACACCAAAGTCTAAAACAAGTTGTTGAAATGTCACAGGTTAACGTGGGACTTAGCCACAAGACAACCTGACCTTAGTGCTCTGCTCTCTCCAACTTCGGAGCCAAATTTAATAAACCTTTACCTTTGTGCATAAAAAGGAGATTGTTCGATTACAAATCAGATTAAATATGAAATCAGGAACTCTGGAGGTTTTCCAGGATATTGTCAATAACAGTAGAAATCATCAATGGAAGTTGGTTCTTTATGATAAGAGTACTCCACAGAGACAGAGGCTCCTTCTAAACTGTAGACCTCAGTCTTTAGTGGAGTGCTTCACTTAAAGTATGCTAAACGTAAGCTTCAGCTGCTCCTGACACCGGGCTAACACTAATGAGGGTGTTGATACGTGTGGCCCAGTAAACACAGACATCTAGCTTTACTCTATCACTCAGTATTCCGTTTGTTCTTTCGTACACGGACAGCACTCTGCTGGACTTGAAGCAGAGATGCAGCACTTAGCACTAAAGACGACTGGCTCCTGACTCTGGACTTGTGAATATGAACATCTCATGAGTCGTGGTAACACCGTGAGTTTTGACTCAACACAGACTCAAAACCTGTCTTGGACTTGTGCGTTTTGTGTCAACTTTGCTAATTTGATTGAACGTGAAAGTGTGTACCATCAGTGTGTTGTTTATATAGATGTAGGAATAAAGGAGAGCTTCAGTGGGTTAGTTTTTCATCTGTAAGCTCTGTACCTTCTGCCTGAGGGAAGAAGCTCATACTCGGTAAATAAACTGTGAGAGGGATCTTGTGAGCCAGTCTGGACACAGTGCCTTTGTAGATGGATTGCAGAGAAGGGACGTCTTTTTGTCCTTTATGTTAAACATATAGCCTGCCAGAAACTTGAAAAGGTTTAGAGATCACAGCCCCAAGGTCACAGCTGTTCCTATTTATTCAGTTTTGCTGACATCTGACCTCTGACCTTTGTGAGCCAAAAGTAGCAACAGTTCCATTTAGGTAAAGAAAAAGAGCCCATTAGTTATAAATGCACATTAATCCTGACAAGAACCTTAAAGCTCACCAATGCAGCGTCTGAGCACAAGGCCTGCCTGTGTCCCGGCCTGTGGACCAAGGCTTGGTGGGTTTGAGGACATTGAGTCTAAAGACCTTGTTGGAAACGTCGTTTGAGGAGTCGGTCGGGCAATCGTTGGAGCTGTTGTTGGAGCCGTGACCCTCAACGCGTTGATGGCCTTTCCCACTTCACAGATCACTACAGGAAGTGAGACAAAGACAAGAGGCATAAATAAAGCTACGTTTAAATTTTGAGTCTTCTGCTCAGCTTTTAAAGAAAATGCTTTATTCATGAGGAGTTCAGAGTCATTCCCAAATTTGTGTCACTCACACTTGTCTAACATCTTTTAAATTACAACATTTAGTTAATACTAATACTGAAAAAAATTCTCAAGTTAATCCTTAAAGTATCTGTATCTAACAGACTAAATCAAAATATTCAATTAAGATTGTTTTAAAGTAAAACAAGCATGTGTTTCCAAAGACACCTCTGTTATAAAGAACTGTAGACTAGACTGAGTGGATGACAAATCATTTTAATTGCTGTTTCAAAAGATCTGAGCATGCTCAGTGAAAACTCTGACATTGTCCCAAAACTGAACCTGGTGGAGTCTTTTCTGTCACTCTCTCAGTTCCTGAAATGGATCAGTGCAGCAGGATTTTACAGATGGCTCCAGCCCAGACCTGGACTTTATTAATCCATGTTTGAACTTTAAGAGGCGCAGGAGACGAGCTTCAACCAGTGAAACTCCCCTGTTCCTAAACTCCTCAGGTCTAGTCGAATTGTTGGAGGAACGCTGCTGTCCGTGAGCTGCTCTCTGAGCTCACAGCGGGACAGGACGTCCACTTCAGAAAAACTGAGCACCAACACGACCAGAGCCAACACCAGCAGCGGAGCAGGATTCATCTTCTGCTCAGAGACACACCAGAAACAAATCAATGTTCCAGACTCTGTTAGTTGTGTGCAGTGTTTGTAATTTTCGACATTTTGGAGAAGAATCCAGCCATGTACTCGTGACTTTGTTCTGTACTTTTATTGCTAATACAAAAAGAGACAGAAGCACATCACTAAAGGTTGTCGATTTATGAATATTCAGCTTTAAGTGAGTTTCACTGCACACATTTGAGTTTGTAACAATGTTTTCTTCTTTGATCAGAAAATCAAGCAGCTGCTGGAATTCCAGTCTGCCACTAGATGTCACTGTTGTCAACGCTTCAAATCCTTTTTGGTACGAGAGGAAAGAAAAAAGACTAAATGCTTCACAAGGTTTTATTCATTCATCACTGATTACTCCAGTGTGGCTTTTTGAGTTAAAAAATATAAATAAATAAAAAAGTTTTAAATTGCATTAAATAACACAATAAAACACACCGATAATAGTGAGTAAATCTAATAAAGGGATCAAACTCTCACCTGTTCTTGTTGCTCTTGCTTCAGGTCTCTCAGGATTTAGACTGTCATGATTAGTTATGTGACTCACCTGTTGACTCGGAGTCACTCCTGCACAAATGTGAGAAATTCCAAAGGCTTCAGATACTTTTTCATGCCACTGTATGTGTTCTGATCGATTGGAATAGATCTGATGTAAAATTTAGACCGACTCCAAACTCATGTAGGGTCAGTTTGTTGAAGGGAAAATGATGATGATGTGATCAGCAGCAGCCTAAACACAGCTCTTGAGACAGGATTGTTCTGTCAGTCACACGGTCACTTCACAGTCGGCTGCTCAGGTTCTATTTTTTTACATTTATTCCAGTGAAGAGACTTGTCATGTTTTAAACTCTCATCTCAAACACTTCAATTCCAGAAGCAACTCCTGCACAAACCTGAAGACCACCTGTGAACAATAGATCTTTTACTTTGAGTCCACACGTCTTGTCACAAGAAGGATGTGGCTAAATTAACTATTTGTGGATTTAGTTGGTCCAAAAGAAAACCAGGTAAAACTTGGTTCAAGAACCAAAGAAGACCAATGGCTCTCATGAACTAAACCAAACAAAGACTGTTGTTTTTTATTTTAAGTGAGAGTTTAATGAATACAAGCTGAATGTCCAGATGGTCTGTTACACAGAAGGGCTTCTTCAGGAAATGAGGCTCATATGTTTTAAACAACGACAAGTCTTGTGTGAACAGCTTCTGCTTTAGGCACAATTACCATCACTTTGTCAAAAAACACTGCATTCTCTGTTTTACACTTTCTTAGACCAGGACTAGACCAGGACTAGACCAGGATTAGACCAGGACTAGACCAGGACTAGATCAGGACTAGACCAGGGTTAGACCATTGTTAGACCAGGGCTAGACCTGGACTCCTCTGTAGCAGTGCATGGACTTAAGTCTTTGACAAAGTGAGAATAAAATATGGCTTAACTGTGCCACCTAGTGTTGGGGCCTAGGACCCATTAAGACACATGTTAAATTTTGGACAGGGGTTACTATTGAAAAGCAAGGTTAAAACAATAAAAATGATTGTTGCTGTTAAAATGTGTAAAACACATCCTGTTTAAGAGGGGCACAGGGTAAAAATG
This sequence comes from Neodontobutis hainanensis, assembly GCA_024349245.1. NCBI lineage: Eukaryota > Metazoa > Chordata > Actinopteri > Gobiiformes > Odontobutidae > Neodontobutis > Neodontobutis hainanensis. The sequence goes on along the minus strand of JALDNG010002917.1, from coordinate 8,609 downwards.
CCCCTGGAACCAGAGTCCATGTGCTTCTCTTTACGCTGCGTTCCTGCCAGAGGAAAAATACAGTTCACCCAAAACCAAGCCAAGTCCTTTTGTAGGCTACTGTCAGGACACTGACTTAGAACACCTGTGCCATTTACTGCTGGGCGGTTCCAGGAAGTGGCATGCAAGAAACACAAACAAAATACAGACTGAAAATGTCTGCATGGAAACACTAAAAATCACAACAAGTCAATGAACACAGCAAAGTAACTGAACTGGACATGTAAATATTAAAAAGTCTGTCTGTCCTCTGACTGGAGCCTCCTGTGGGCTTTGGGAGTATTTGAGTTTTCCTCTGAACCTGCTGGAGGCTCTAGGACAGTCTCAGAGGTGTTCAGTCTGTAAGGCCCTCTGAGGAAACTGAGATACAGAGCTGTTAAAAACTAATTCAATGGAAAAGTGTTTAGACAAAGCTGAATCAGTGAGTATAGCAGCAAGGCACAGAAAAAACTAGTTGTACATAACTCTCTTGACACCTGCCATAATTACAAACACATAACCAGTTTATAACCTAGACTCGCCCCTAGTGGAGAAATAGTTTAATACTTTGATGCAAGTTTAAATGATTTTAGTCTTTCTTTGGGATTAGACTGAGGCTAATTGTGATTCAGAAAACACGGCTTCAAACCAAACAGATCATAGCAGGAGACCCTCATGGCGCCCCTACAGGAGTTATTAGTATACAGGTATTTCTGTATACTCTTTATATTTTAGTGCAACTGGTACAAAAATCTAGTCTTTTTCTGTTTGTGGGTCATGACTGATCCAGATGGACTTAAAGGCCGGACACGGCAGTGACTTCATAAAGCTTTAAAGTATTCTGATTCTTCAGGTCCTGTTACTGACACACTTTCTCGTCAAAATCTTGAAGAAAGCCAGTCGTGAATGTCGCAGTGTTTCTAGCTCTGACTACTTTGAGGGCTGTTACAGCTGAGCCATGCAGAGTCTGTGGAGCCTCTGAAGAAACAGCGCTGCCAGAAACTCATCAGATTTAAAATGAGACTCTTTAGTTTATCAAAGGAAAAATAAAAGCCACTAAAACAAAGTTTTGTTTAATCTTGTAACCCTTGTGCCCTCCTCTCATTTATTATTTTAAAATATACACTCAAAGTGACTCACATGGAGCTTCCATTCACCAGCAAGGGTTAAGTGTCTTACCCAAGAACACGACCGTATGAACTGTGGGGGAGAGCGGGATGTTGTGATGAACGGCCGCTCTACCCACTGCAATCAATCCAAGAAATTTATTAAGTTCAGGTTCAGAATTAAGACCAAGACCAAACATTTAGAGAATCAGAAGGGTTTGTATTATAAAAATAAAGAGGTTGATTATATGACTAAACTCATCAACTCGTAAAGCCTCTGTCAAACTGAGCATTTTTTGCTGTTGCTGACAAATTAAGTTTTAAATCAGGGACTGCAAAGTGTGACAGGATCAAAGACAGCCAGATCTCACGATAATAAAACCAAAGAATGCCTAACAAATTAAAATAAAACTGTCCTGACTTTGACTAGAGTAAGCTGTCACTGTAACAGCTCAACAGGAGCAAAAATGCCTTATTATTATTGACACACACTCAGCCTGTAAGTCTAAACTCAGGGTAAACAAACAGATCCAATCACAGAAGCACAAAGCTGACATGGCAGGACTGTAACATACACATGATAACACACATTATACTCTCCATCCTTTCCCAGGTGAACAAAAAGAATACACACAGTGTTATTTGATCTGGGCTCTTTGTCTCCCTCTTGTGGCAGCCTTGTGTACATGTTGGAGAAGAACACCTGGGCGGAGCGCTGGCCCTCGTCTGAAGAGTGCTCCAGTAACTCCAGTCTGAAAAACAAGTGTGACAGTCTGAGCGCCATGGCCGACATCCAACAACGTCTGCTGACTTTAAGGACGGACATTTATGAATAAAACACTGTCCTACTGGGAGCTTTGTCTCTGTGTGGACACGAAGCTCACAGCAGACGTCTTTGTCCGCCTCCCGCTGCAGAGTCTCAGTCTCGTCTGGGACGACGCCTGCAACAATCCAGGTTTGTGTCTTTGTTTGTGAGTGTGACCACATTTTAAAAGGCTCGTGTTTTAGAGGTTTTGCTGCAGAAAAGTGTTAATGTAGTCGGAGCTAATCCCGTCTTCACTAGCGTTACACGTCTCTGGAGTAATCCATGTTCAAAATGACTAACGTACGTGTATCCTGAGTCGGTCGTTTTGAGCTAAAATTCGATAACTTTTTGTCTTTAACGGGTGATCACGTAGTTTGTCTCTGGAGTTCAGACAATTAACTGGTCTTAAAACGAAGTGTAATTTCTTACGTTTCTAACCATATATTGTTTGAATTATTTCTTTGCGAAATGGTTTTACAGTGGCCGTAAAACGAGCGCTATCGCCTGAGCTTTTAGCGCTAAGCTACTATTATCCTGAGTCAGACACTACTACAATCCCGAGTCGGTCACTCACCTTCTTGACGCATGGAGCTTGATTTGTGGGATTTTTTTTAGCTTTACTTAGGTCTGGGATATTGCCGTTGGTGTTTACACACATTCTGTGCCCCAATTTCCGTCCTTCAGAATAAGATCTCATGCCTTGGCAAAAACAAAACACTATAATGTTTATGTTAACTTGTTTACAGCCCCCTCTTCAGGATGTTTTTTGAGCTCCTCCTTTCAGTAATGTTGATGTTGAACAAATTTCTGTCTTATCTTAGAGTTTAACTTATAACACTGTATTAGATCATGTATTGTATTATATTATAATCCTGGATTCACTTAAAGTGAAACAAAATATTAGGAAAATACAGTTTTCTAACATAATAGGAAACAAGAAGCCACAACAATTACACCAAAATTACAATTTTAATAATTACAAATTGATTAAAATAAATGTAATTAATTAATACAATACTTTTGTTTTTACAAAAAGATTTAAAAATACAATAGATTTTATAAACTACATAAGCAAATATTTACAAAATTATTCATCCTTGCACCAAAAACAAATGAATTCTTCCTCCAGCTCCTCCTCCCAAGCCACTCAGATACAGTGAAACCATTTTTCACACCCGTCACACTGGACCCACGACACCAGACCCTCGTCTGACTCTGGAGGGTCAGGCTGCCAGCACCGGCCACACCGCCACACATCATACTCCAGTCTTTCTTTGGCGGTGTGACCTACACAAAGAGGATGAAAGAAAGGTCAATATTTTATTGGGTTACAATATTAGGGAGCCATGTATAGCATTGCATATTAAAATAAATTACTTATCCTACATGAACTTGTTTAAGGCAAAAGAACCACAATAATTAATTAATCCCATAAACAGATTTTATGTACACTATATATTACTTTATTCAGCCTATATTTGTTGTTAGTATATGTTGTTTGTTGTTGTTGTTGTTACTACCGGTGGATGTCGAGGGTCCAGTGGACGGGAGAAGAAGCTGGAGGAAGATGATTGAATGGCTGTAAAAGAAGTGACAAAGAGCTTAGTGACAAATTGTCTACACCTATAACAGCAGTATTATCAAAGTTCATAGTTTATTGTCTTGGCTTCTCTTTTTGTATTACTTACATGGCAAGGGAGAGGAAGCTCTTGTGGTTCCCCGAAGGCCACCTGCTGCTGACGTTGATGGTTCTAATGAAAAAAATAAAAATAAATACCCAACTGTTATTAACAGTTAAATATGGCTTAATGATTGAAAGTGAATAATAGAGAAATTTACCCTCATCCTCTGATCAAAGCCACTGGCAGGCTCACAGGGACTGACGATGGTAATCTGCCGGAGGCAGGCAGCTGAAAACCGCGGGATGCAAATGAGGGGGCCGGGGGGGTTGAGGGACCGGCAATGGGATGGCCAGAGCTGGCAGATGACGCCCCAGGGGACATTCCTCTTCTGTGGCTGGGGTGGGAGCCGCTAGGCGGGGCAAATGAAGGGTTCGCCAGGCCAATGTCTTCAGCCAACTGCTGCTCCTGGTCTTTCCTGGCCAGAGCTTGTGCATCCCTCCTCGCTGCTCGGTCCTCCGGCTCCTCGATGGCCTCGGTCATCTCCTGAGCCGTCAGAACCCGAGCCTTGGAGATGTTCCTCCTAATCTTTCCGGTGGTTCGGGCAAAGTTTACCTCGACCAGGAGGTGGGCCAGGTCCTCCGATATTTGGCCTGATGCTACCAGGGGATGAGTGTGTATTGGGTGTGTGGGAATGACAGGTTGGACAGGGGGACACTCTGATATTAGTTTCTAAGGACCCTTGAAAACTCTTTTTTGCAGCCAACAGATCCCCTGCTATACCAGAGAAATCTGCCTTCAAGGGTCCAAAGAAACTCACATCCAGAGGCTGCAGGATGTGAGAGGTGTGTGGCGGTAAGCACAGAAGAATGACCCCTTCCTCTGTGCCGCCCGGACCAGCTCTGGCCCTAGGTGGGATTGGTGGCCGTTCATCACTAGCAGCAGTGGCCGCTCCTTGGTGGCGTATAGGAGGAAATGCCTGACGAACCACTTCAGGAACAGGTCACCGTCTATGTACCCCGCCTGCGACTTCCCATAGAGGGCGTTGGGGACCCCATCCTTGTTGTAGGGCCCCCAGGATATCCCCCTTGTAGATAATAAATGGGGACATCCTCCCCAGCCGTTGAAGCAGGTCCCTGGTGCCCTGGGCGTGCTTGTAGACATGTTTTGTCCCCGGGACACAACAACCTTTCTTTTGTGGAGTCCAGCTGAAACCCCGTCTCGTCACAGTTGTAAATCTGATGGGGCTTCTCCCTCAACCCATGCTCCTCTAGGGTGGTTTTGAGGAGCCTAAAATATTCTTCAATTGGCCCCTCTTGGCAGACAAAGCCCTCCCGCGGTCAATAATGTCTGGGGTCCGGATGGTGAGCTCGTGGTGGCGCTCCTGAAGTTAACCCACCACGTCTGGCTCAGCGCCACCCTTGGTGTTTCTGGGTGGCGCAGGTTGTACAGAGCCAGAGCGTGGGCCAGAACCTGAGGCTTTGTCAGAGGAAACCCGTAACTGGCAGCATACACACAGTACACTGCAGGGAATTCTCATCTTCAGGGTGAGAAGTGGCCTCTGACCATTAACACAGTCAGAGGCCACCCTTCCTCTAACTCGGTCATTCAGGCTGGACCTAGGGACGCCAAACTGAGCAGCTGCCTGCCTGATGGTGAGCTTGCATGCTTCCACCTCCTCCTTGGCTTGTGCCATGGCCTCCGGGTCCATTTTCTTGTCTTCCTCTCACTTTTCTTTAGCTGCCTAATATTTGGCAACTGTTAATTTACAAAATATAAAGAAGAATATAAACACAGTTAAAGATTTTAAAATAAATATAAAAGCTTAATTGCAAATTATTTAGCACAAGCAAAAATTAAACAGGTTACATTTTTAAGAAAATCACTCACACATCTCAAACCTACCTTCTGTCTCTGTCTGTTCTTTCCTTTTCTCTTATTTTTCTTTCCTTTCTTCTTTCTCCTTCCTTTCTCTTTACTTCCTTTCTCTTTGTTTCTTTTTCTTTTCACCTTTCCTTCTCTTTCTTTTCTTCTTTCTCCTTCCTTTCTCTTTGTTTCTTTTATTTTCACCTTCACTTTGCTTTTCTTTCTTAGTTTCTCCTTCCTTGTTTTATTATTTGCTTTCCTTTTCTATTTTTCTCCTCTTTCTTCCTTTAAAATAGCAAATAGATAGCACATTTAATAAGCTACATTTTGGATCATGTTCTGAAAATGAAACCCATCCTCTCAAGATTCACTCAAACAGACACACACACAAAGATTTTCAATTAAAAACTTTTTCAATAGTAATATTGTAATAAGTAAAATGACATTAATGAATAGCCTAATAATTTTAGTTTCCAAATCCTTTGGGAGTGTCCCAACTGTACAGATATATTTTTATATGTTTTATTTTCTCTTATTTAAAATAAACCTAGCGTTGATTGATTTTATTGTAATTAACACTGATAGTTGATAGAAATAAATAAAAAATAATCAAATGTCAACAGATTTTTATTACAAACAACCAATTTCTATCTTCAGTCCACATCAGAACAGAGCCTAAAAAAATAATTTGTAAAAGAAAGTGTTTTGCTGCAAGAAATGTTATTTAAAAAATTAACATCATCGCGACATATAATTGTTATACACTGTCTTGGGTGTCAAACTAGCAACAAAACAAACTAAATTATTAACAAACACATCAATATGTTGCTCAAATTGATTTTACCACCTCTTTTTTTTTATGAAAGTTTTTATTTTGTCCGCACCCTGATTCAGACACTCGCTAAGACGAGACTGTTGCCAAAGCCTTTTCGCGGCAGTATTTATTTTTACTTTTTCACAGAATAAAAAAACATCATAAAGCTTGTGTCATACACTGGCCTGATCGTTCATCGGTTGGGAGTCAAACTAGCTAAAAACTGGACTTCTTTCAGCCCTAATCGTCCAGTTATTGATAAGATACCACACTGTACGCTTTACGCTAGCAGCTAGCCAGAGCGTCGCCCGAGAGTGACTTGAGCACTCTTGTCGCTTTTGCTCAAAGAAAATGACTTTAATACAAAAATTAGACACCTAAATATTGACAAAAATACCTGAAAATCGACATACAAATAGGTTATTATGTGTAGAACAGCGTGACTTACCCTTTGACGGTGATCGCTAGACAAAGCAGCCGTTAAATGAACGGAAACTGCACTATAAGGGGCGTGACAGAATCAAGATAATAGTGACCGATTCAGGATACAGTTCCGCTACATCTGCAGAGTTTGAGCTGCTTTGAAAAACAGCAGCGAGCTCATAAACTGGCAACAGACACAAGCCACAACCACGAGGCGCTTGGCCACTTTTAAAATTGTCCGCCATTGTTTTAGCCTCTACGAAAACAGTCCGGACACTTTTGTAAAAACGACCAAGGTTTGTCTGAAACTGTCCGCTCGGACTTTGTTCACGGTCAGAGAAAAGTAGGCTATTTATGTTTTTCAAAATGCACACACATAAATAAAATAGAAAAAGTGTTTTTAAAGCTGCAAGACATAATTGTGAACATTTGATCGAAGCCATAAATCGTTAATTATGTGCTCATTTATACAAACTGTGTTTGTATGTTACAGTTAGCTTAGCCACATAGCCAGACTAATAAATCGAGCACCGAGTGATTTTTATAACACCCAGTTGATTGCATAGTTAGTTTGCTTGAGTTAGTTTGCACATTAAGCAGAAATAAAGCAGTGTAAAACATGACTCTATTGTGGTCTCTGTTTAATGCCACCTCCTTTTTGATGCATTTTAATCACAGGTCAGGTCACTTTCAAAACGACAATATTCAAATACAATGGGTCCTTAAAGTTTAGTCATGCAGTTTTATGATGTAAATCTTTCAATGGCAGAGTATTTACACACAATGGGCTCTACTTGGTTCAAACACTATTCTATATTCACCAGAAGAGGGCGACAAAGACATTATTTACCAATCCATGTATCACTGCTGAATTTGTCCTCGACGTCTCTTTCCTATTTATTTGGCAGTAGTCGACAGGAAACGGGGTGAGACAGCTAGGGCTGCAACAACGAATTGATTAAAATAGCTTACTAAAAGAGTTGGCAACAAATTTCATAATTGATTCGCTGTGTCAAGCGATGCAGAGACGTTTGATTATTATGTAAAAAATAAAAACTTTAGTTGAACACGGAGCGGAATAAACACACTTGGTCTCTCTCGCACTGATGCTAGTGCTAGCAGAGTTTGGCGCATCATAGACAGGGCGGAGGAAAAAAAAAGAGCGGAGGTAGATGAAAAAGAGCGGAGGTAGATGAAAGATACATGGCAGAGAAATCCGTGCCTCCAAGTCATCCAAGGTGTGGGAGCATTTCAGACTAAATAAACTAAAAAAAGTGTGTTAACTGCAAAATATGCAAAAGCGAGATATGGCACTGTAAGCACCACGGCAATGATCCAGCACCTGAAACGCAAACATGTTGGAGACTTTGATGAGTAGGAAGGGAGTTTAACAGTAAGGTATCCTACTTTTGCTCCGTATTGAAGTGAGGAACGTGTCCATGTTGCTGGTGTTTACTTGTTATCCAGCTTGACAAGCATGACAAGTTAGCGTTAGCTTGTTAATAACAGTAGTAATGGACCTGCTGTGTGTGTGTGTGTGTGTGTGTGTGTGTGTGTGTGTGTGTGTGTGTGTGTGTGTGTGTGTGTGTGTGTGTGTGTGTGGAGAACAAGTTCTGACATTCAAACAAATCCTGTTATATTTGTATTCTTTATTTATTGTTCTGGCAGCTCAGGTGGCACTTTATTTAAAAATAAGTCTATATATTTGGCAGATGTAAAGCATACATGTGTTTGTTTTTTTGTGTTAGTCCATTTTTATTTTATTATTATTATTATAACAGCTCAGGGATGTTCAAGGAGCATCATGTTTGTGCACTTTCAAAAGATTTTAGTTCTGTTTTAGAATTAAGGGTTGGAAATGAATGCTTTTCTTGTTTTTTTGTAATTAAAATAATCGTTAGTTGCAGCCCTAGGAGTAACACTGGGCAAATGAACCAAGCGAGACCCCGCTTTTTTTC
>JALDNG010002916.1:0-32540 GCA_024349245.1 Neodontobutis hainanensis | reverse complement strand
AACAGGATCTACTTCACATGTACCATGAACGAAGCAAATCAATTTTCGAATTCACTTCTCAGAACTCTTCAGTTATACGCTTTAGCGACCCTTTTACTAATCTCGTCGGCAGCTAAGTTTAAATCATCATACCACCTGTAAATAATAGATTGAACAGTTTACGAAGGTATAATGATTCTCATTTAAGTCACATTATCATCACAACTAAAACGAGTAAGAATGCAATCAAAGTAAACTATGTAATTTCTTAGTTTTCATAGATCATTGAAAACCTCGGATTCAGATAAAGATCTGTATCCGGTACTCAACACTCAGATATCAAGGCTTGAAATTTTACGAGATAAAGGTCATTCACTTTTGCTTCTTGGATATTTTTAGCTTATAATTGATCGTTTGTTATTTCTTACACTCTAACGCAGTGCAATGAAATATCCTACTTGGATAAGGTGTTCAAATTTTTATTTCCATCTTCTTTACGTTATAACATGTCAAAATCTTACTCTACGAGTGATGCCACTCACATTTCCACGATTACCCCGGTGTTTAGAATATTTTTGAATCACTTGAAGGAATTATGGTCGATGCGAAAGATAAACTTGTTAACTAAAAGCTAATGATGAAAGCGTGTTGTTGCACAAACAAGTCAAAGAAGTTCCCTTTTTGTTTGAATTGGTGGAGGGATCTTCAAGCATGCGGGATGAATTTTTCTGTCACACGATTGCGTTGTGACAAAATGACTCCAAACTCAAACGAAATATCATCAACGTCCAGAATTAATGCACGAGTGGAGCTAGGATAGCGTAAAATCAGACGAATAAACAATGAAGACTTAAAAATTTTTAACTTGTCGTCATATTATATTATTCTTGGTCCATTTTACTTTGTTAAATTCAGCATACAAGTACTCCTAGATTTTCGCCATTCTGGGAATGAAAGATCAAAAGGAAATGGGACATTGAAATATGCGAAATTTCTTCTTTATTCAGGGACGTTAACATTGTTAATATTGTTTGTTTTTTTTCTGAATCCATCTAAATACCTTAAGTAAAAATTACGTACCTGACACATTTCACCTCTTCTTTCAAAAATTTTCATTTTTATCATTTTAACGAGGTTACCCTCTTTTATGAACTTTGAAGATATGAGATCTTTCAGATGTTCTTCAATATTATTATTAAACACATTAACATCTTCAAAATAAGCCAAATAGGATTGACACAAATATGCACGCAATAAATTATTACTGACTCTTTGAAAAGTTTCCGGTGCGTTAGAGAGTTCAAAAGGAATCTTTTTGAATTGATGTATTCCTTTAAGGGTATAGAAGGCAAGGATACATCAATAAAACCCTCTACCAATTTGGTGATGACTTTGGCCAACTTCAAATATATAATAGTGTCTGTCAACTAACAATTCTAGGGTTAAGTTAATTCTATGGAAAGGGAAATAATTTTACCTTCGTTAGATCATTAACATTCAACGGTCAACACACATCTGTTTAGTGGGATTCTTTTTTCACACTGAACATATTTATTGCCCTTGGACTGCACCTTGGCAATATGATGCCACCTGAAACCTTAGATCTAATTTGACGCCAAAGTTCTTGCCGTCTATGAAAGGAAGCTATCTTTCGGTGGCTATTTTATGATCGTGGCTTTTTCTATCCATTCGATAATATTGATTACTGAAGAAGTTTTACACCGACATCCGCCTCCATCAAAATTTGACGCAATCCTTTTTTATTATCAACTTTTTGAGTGAGAAAATTCTCCTATTTGTTTCAGTTCAGGGCCAAGGATCCAAAGGCTGAATAGGGAAGAACTAGATTTTAAAAATAAAATAAACAACCGATACAGCCACCAACGTGTACATTTTCACCTTCATACTAATTAAAGTGTCATAAAATCACAGATGACAAAACGCCAAAAATTATTTGATATTTACAAACTTTCGAAAACCAGAAGTTCCATTTTAAATAATGAGTTGTTTCTGCAGATTTAAAGTTTTGAATATCTATTTATGGGTCCCCTTCTACCATTTGATATGATAAAGTTTAAATGGCAAGGTGAAAGCGGTTTTTTGAATAAATAATATAACAACTGGGTTAGATGTACAGGTATCAATTAAAGAGAGATAAAAATCTCGATGGAAGAAAATGTTGAAAATATCACATCCGCCTCGAAAAAAGAAAAAGTACAGTTTTAAAAACCTGAAATATTTTTTAAAATGTTAAATTTGTCCATTTTTGATTTCTACTTTTCTAAAGCTTAGATGTGGGAATTTTTATGTTCTTGATCAGATCCGAACGCTAAGTTAGCCTACTTTCCTTTTCTGATTGGTTTTTGTCGCTTATCCTACGTATCGCACTTACACAGTGGATTTCGTAGTTATTTTCATTCATCAATAACTCCAGCTTGGCTACCATTTGTATGGCCAAAGAGGATACCTTCAACGACAGATTTTTTCTGCTCAATAATCAATCTTTATGACTTTAAACCTTTAATAAACTTGGTTTATTCAAGAACTCCACAATCTTTTGGGACACAGGATTTAAGCTCCTTTTTGCTTGTTACTATGAAGGCTTTCCAAAAACTCAGCCACTTACTCTTCTTGTTGGCGAAGAAGATTTTTAGATTACTAACCGAGAGCATACATAAGTCTAAAAATCGATAGCCCATTTTCATAAAATCACTTGATTCTGATATCCCTCCCAATTCAAGTGGCACCAAGACGTCTTTAAAACAAAAACTCAACGTTTCGAGCTTGAGACTATCATCAGGGATTGTGATTTTTCTGCCCTCTATGTTAGTCTTCCTGAGTCAAATACCTACATCCATATTTCCCAAACTAAAAATCGGAAAATTGTCTGGCAGTTTTCCCAAACTTCCTAAACTAACCACGTCAGCTGTTGGATCCTAATTGAACCATTTAAAGAACGAACAATATAATGATTTATAAAATAAAATGTCCTACATTTTTTGCTTGCTGCGCACGCCGCGTCAGCCAAGATCCATTAATTTTCACTAAAGAGCACCCGCCTCTCCACGTTCTGATGGAAGCATGTCACCCGTTTTAGGTTTTTTGTAATACTCTGAATGGTCTGATATTTCCTAAAAGTATAGAGGTTTTTGAAAACACAGAATAATATTGTATCTTTGACGCTATTATTTCTTTTTGGTAAGTTGAAATATAATTATTCTTTTACTTTTAGGTGTCGCGAAAATCAAGACAACTTCATTTTCATTTATCATATTAAGGTTAAATTTGTTTCTGGAGATTTAACCAATTTCGTCCGTTGTAGATAATGTATTGCCTTTGATTTAAATTTGAGAACCTTCTGTAATGGTGTTTTCTCACAAAAGGGATGAGTCAAACTGCGACCTTAAGATTTTGAAATTTTAATGTCATAAAATGGCCAATCATTTTTGATATTTATAACAGTATTGGTTCTTTTTCCCATACCAAGTGGCTAGATATTGCAATGAGGTTCAAAACACATGATTATATATTTTAATGTGAAAACTATACAGAGAAAAATTTGTTCAAACTTCCTACTTTTATGTATGAAGCTCCTTACAAAGATTGCATAACAAGTTTAAATATAATTTTAAATATTTCAAGGTTTATAAAATTGACTTAAAGATCATTAAATTTGTTGCAGATTATTAAGTTGATCAAAAGACCTTAATAATATTATAACCCAAATTTATCGCCATAGTTAAAAAAACAAGGCGGGAGTGGCGACCAATCTGGGTTTTTGAAAAAGGGTAACCAATAAAAAATATGAAAATAGATTCAACAAATCTTTCATTAGTTCTATCGTTTTCTTATGAAAATTCGATATCAATTTAACTTTTGTTATTTCGGGCTTTGAGTTTTGCTTAAGAGATAAATGATAAAAAAAATTCGTTTTTCATCGATAAAATCAATCGCTTCTGGATTTTGAATATATTCTTCCTTATTTAATATTCCAAATTTATGAGGTAACGGGGTACTAAATTATGTGTGATTATACACCAGACTCTATTGAACAGCTAATCCCTTTCTCCAAATGCACATTGCAGACAACGTCGCTGTCATGGTATTGAATTGTTTTTTAGAATGCTCTAAGAATGATGCATCGATTCATACGTTGAAAATATGAAACTAAGCTTTGAACAAACAAGATGTGCTGGATGTTTAACATTGATTCTCCAATATTAGTGTGGGGAAGAGTAATAAAGTATTTGCAATTTTACGATTTTTAGCTTGATTTTGTGTTAGAATTTAAACAGCTAGACTTTCAACAGATAAATATTAAATTCTCTCTGATTTCTTAACTTTCCAATTATCAACATTTCTCCTTTATACGTAACTTTCATTTGATACATTAAAGGAACGAATTCTTGTCCTTGATTTTTTGCTTCCTCGTGTTAGGTTTATTGATGCTTAAAGAACATTCATAACGACATTCAAAATATAAACAGGTTTCGTCTAAAATATTTTATGGGACATAATCCGATAAATCCTTTATAATTCAAATTTCAAGCCGATTTACATTTTTACTTTTCAGAAAAAGATTTGTTGTTCATTGGTGAACTCGTATATTAAAGTTGATGTAGTACAGGACTACTCCTTTTTCGTGTTAATTGACTTTGTGTATTTTTATTCCATGGATCCATTACCTATTTCTCAGAAAAAGTTATAAATGTAGGTATATTGAATTATAAAAACTTGTATTTGAAAGCATGCGTATTTATCTATCAAAAAATTGCAACGCATGGCGGGATACCATAATATCTTTGTCTCACAGTAAAGAAGAATTTTAAAATTAGTGGCAACGGCAATAAAGTCAAATGATGTCAAGCTGTAACAAATTTTACTGAAAACAGACTTCTTTGGTTGATAGTATCATTTTTGTAAAAACCGCATCATGGAATTTTAATTTATTTTCATTATTAATAGCCATTTTATACTATCAAGAATAATGCCATTTTAACGTCAACTCTGTTTAACTTTTCACAAAATTAAAAAGTGTTTTCAGTTTAACGATAGCTCAGAATGTAAAATCTGTGATAAACAGAACGAAAAATTAAACTGCAATGATATGTTTATTCACGGCTTTACCACGCGGCAATGGTAAAAATTATTTTTCTTAAATTAAGTTCCACCAAAACATTTAATTTATATCTTCAAAGAAAAAAATTTTGACAATTCGATACTTTAAAAGTTATCTGTGAGTTTACTTCATCTGACTTTTCGAACCGTTCCGTAAACTTATATTTCTTTTGAGGACAATACTATTTGTTCTTTTTTAACTTAAAAAAATTAGTCCCCATAAACAACCTATGTATGAAGGTTGAATATTTTTCTGCCATTTATAATTTATCAACATAGTGTTGATTGTATTTTATTTTTCAGTTTTAATATATTCAATCAATTTTGGATCTTTACAGCTTGTTATTCATTAACGCATGCTCGTATGTTTTCATTCCTGGATTTACATCATTTAACTACCGATTTTATGTTTCGAATCATGAATAAAGGCTTAAAAATTGCAAAAAATTAAATGTTCCATGACGAGTTTTACTTTATGCTTTACATCATGTAAGACTTCAGTCGGTCAGTATTCGATGCGTTTAATAAAAAAAATATTTTTATTGAGTAATGTTTAAAATGTGGCTTTTTTAGATTGGCGGTGACAGTTTTCTCTCGTTATTCTGTATGAAAGTATGAATTCAAATAAAATATTTAAGTGGGAATTTTTTTTTAAATTTACCTTTTAGGTTGAGGCAACAATTCACACATTACGGAAAAACAAATCAAATACAAAATTTTAATAGTTTGTCTATAGTTTGACATAAACTTTTGAGAATGTATTACATCTTTAAGTTAAATAAAGATTTAATTTTATGGGAAGTATTTGTAACGAAACATAAATATTGCCACTTTAATTTTAATGAAAATCAAAGAAATTTTTGTTTTATATGGTATCATAAATGTTCAGGGTTCATAGGGAGAATGCTATAATTTTATGTAAAAGGTTAAAATTCTCTCGCAAAAGGCAGAAAATTAAACAGATGTATGAATAAAAATTGCATCTGCTATACGTCATAGATACGAAAGGGAACCATTTTTGAACTATTATACCTGCAATTATTTCAAGTTATCAATATTATTTGACAATAATTTTCCCAATCGTCAGCTAGGACATCACGGATGAAATATGAATCAAAAGACAAATTCAAATTAAAACATTTTACGAAATACTTCAATGAAAAATCAAAATTAAAAGGAAGTGATGTAGTCTAATAAATTTATGAATGTAGATTACATAAACTGAAAAATCACCGAAGGAAAACAACTCAAAATTATGTTTGGGTTTTGGCGCTGAAATACATCTTTCAGTCCTTTAAATTTTATCTGTGAGTCGTAGGGAATTGTAAAATTTCAATTTTTCCCAAAATTATTCAATAAATTTTTTATCTTAAACAGTCCTACAGAGCGATGAACGCGCTTATTCTTTCAAATCAAAAATGTTAGATATTTACTTTTTAACTGTGAATCATATTTTTTTATCATAATACTTCAGTGAACACTCAAAAAATGGGATCAATTTCGGTAAAATTAATAGTTTGATTAAAAATTTATGGAATCTGCAAGAAAGTTATCAAGGTTATCTGAATGAATTAAATTTGAAACTAATTATTGAAAAAAATGGTTTCTCTGAGTCTAAAAATTTAGCTAAATTAAACTATAGATCGGTAATGAAATAATTTTACGTTTTTTATGTTTGTTAAAATAAATATTTGAGTTGTTACTTGAAAATGATACAAAACTTTATTAAATGAAGAATAACCCTCAACTATATGAAGTTTTATGCGAGAGTCAAACTCTTATAAAAATATATTTCCATAATTTATTTATTTATTTCAAAAGAGTTTTTTGACAAATGATTTTTTATAATATTTTCAAATAAACCCAGGGTTATAATGTATTCAATTAAAATAATAATTATCTCCATTACGGGTATAGATTGGCACAAGCGTTAAGATTTAAGAAATACCCAACCACAAGAATCGAATTACGAAAATTCATGAACGCATTGCTTTTACTCTTATACCTAAAAACATTTAACTGAGTTGGAAAAAAATAACGAAAAACATACAATAATTGGTTCTCCTAGATAAATATAAATAGAGTGAAAAGGTAAAATCATTGATTCAAAGAGCATGCGCTCACACATTGGCATGTTTTAATGGACGTTCTTAAACAAAAAAATAAAAAGCATCAAAAAAGTAAACAGAAAAAAATAATTTAGAAATAAAAAAGAAAGATGAAAGAAACAAAAAAGCCTTCATATTTCGTTCTGGAGTACGTGCAGCTAGAGGCCAAAGTAGAGCATTGGAAATCGCAACTAAAAAACACCATGTTCCACATGAAATATATGATGGAGAAATTACTCCACCAATCATCATATCTGTCGTGGGCCCTCCTCGGACTGGAAAGTCCACATTGATCGCCAGCTTGATAAAAAGGTATAATAAACAACAAATTTCACACATTAAAGGCCCTGTTACAATTGTAACCGGTAAAAATCAAAGGATAACCCTTATTGAGTGTAATAATGATATAAATTGTATGATAGACTTGGCGAAAATCAGTGATATTGTTCTACTTTTAATCGATGCTACTTTTGGGTTCGAAATGGAAATATTTGAATTTCTGAACATTCTTCAAGCACATTCATTGCCTAAAGTCGTTGCAATTTTAACGCATCTAGATTTAATGCGCTCAAATAAATCGTTAACAAAATATAAACACAAAATTAAGAAGCGACTCTGGAAAGAAGTATACGAGGGAGCTAAATTGTTGAGTTTTTCACAATTTAAAAACAATTTATACGGTCAACGTGATGTTAACATACTTTCTCATTACTTTTCCACAAGTAAATCCCAACCTATCTCATGGCGCACGTCGCATCCATATTTACTTGTCGACCGCGTTGAGGATCTAACTGATAGAGAGAAGATCAGAATCACTTCAGATATACCAAGACATGTTGCAATTTACGGTTACGTTCATGGAAATTATATGAAACATACAGACAAAGTGCATATTTCCGGTTGTGGTGACTTTAGCATCAAGCATATGTCATTTCAAGAAGATCCCTGTGAAAACAAAAGTTCAAAGCATCGGACTCTTGATGATAGAGAAAGAATAATATACGCTCCATTTTCAGGAGTTGGGAATATTATTTACGACCAAGATGCAGTGTATATCAATCTGGAAGGTTCAAAAGCTGGTCAAACGTTTACAAAAGACGATATGGAGATAAACGAAAAAAATATGCGACTTTCCTCATTCCAAGACCTTAAATATACCGTCGACAATAAACTTTCTCATGTTCCCATCCAAATATTTGAAGATGGACCAATTTTGTTTAATAATTCAGTTGATCATTCAGAACTCGAGATGAATGAACCATGTTTTGACGATACTTTGAGTGAGAAATCTACATTGACAAACCAAACTAGCACTCAAGAATTCTTCAGCACAAAAGCACCTCACATTGCTCTATATCGTAAAATATATCAACCCGAAAAGCAAAAACCTCAAGTCAATGATATGAATTGTGATCTTTTTGTACCTAAAACGTTCGTCAACAAACTACGGCCGGATTCGTCTATAAATGATTCTGAGTTGGCAGATTGGCGCGATCCTGAACGTCTTAAGATGCTCTCTTCAATGTTCAAGCAATACCAAACAGATCAAGATGAGCATGATCAGCTCGAGTCAGGATCATCGGAAATAGAAAGTGAAAACGAATCCGACTCCAATGAGTTTGAAGAGACGAAACAATTAAAAATGAGATCACTGAAATCTGTAAAACAGGATGAAAAATATTTGAATCAAATAAAAGAAGAACTAGATGAAAAGTTATTGCGAACAAAGAAAGAATTTTCTGATATTCCTATAAATGAACGCGTTTTGTTTCAAGGCTATTCTCCTGGTATGTATGTTCGTATAGAAATTGAAAGTTTTCCATCTTCATTTATCACCAACTTTGACCCTACGTATCCTATTGTTGTTGGAAGTATACTCCCTGGGGAAGATAATATGGGTTTTATGAAATTAAGAGTAAAAAAACATAGGTATCACCATAATACTCTTAAAACCCAAGATCCTTTAATTTTATCCGTTGGCTGGCGTAGGTTTCAAACTGTTATGCTTTATGCGTGTGAGGATGCAAACAAGAGACTTCGTGCCATTAAATACACACCAAAATTAAAACACTGCATCGCTATATGTTACGGTCCAATCACCCCGCCAGGTTTTGGTGTGTTGGGTGTACAGAAGTTATCATCTGGTAATGATGTGGGTTTTAGAATTTCGATGCTTGGAGTTACTCTTGAAAACGACCAGACGTGCAAAGTGGTGAAAAAATTGAAACTCGTCGGTTATCCGTACAAAATTTTCAAAAATACCGCTTTTATTGAAAAAATGTTCAACTCTGCTTTGGAAGTTGCAAAATTTGAAGGAGGAATTGTGAGAACTGTAAGTGGCATAAGAGGACATATCAAAAGAGCACTTACAGAACGGGAAGGGTCTTTTAGAGCAAAGTTCGAAGACAAAATCCTTTTGAGCGATATTGTATTCATGAGGACGTGGACTCAAGTTTCATGTCCTAAATTTTATAATCCTGTTATGAACCTTCTTCTTTCTCACTCTGAAAGATTGTCATGGTCTGGCATGAGAACAGTAAGTGAATTACGCAGAGAAGCCGGCCGTAGTATTGAATTTAATCCAAACTCTGTCTACCGACCTGTTCATCGAGATCCCGTCGTCTTTGCTCCCTTGAAGGTGCCTGAAAAATTAATGAAGCAACTTCCATTTAGTTGCAGGTATAAAAATGTCATGAAGCCACAAGCAAAAGAAAAGCGCCCAAAGATATCAAATCCAGTTGAGAAACAAGCAAACTCTTTATTGAATGAATTAGCTCTCATTCATAAAACTATAATAACAACTAGAAAGTTGAAAAGGCAAAAGTTCATCGAAAAGGAAAAAGAAAAATTGTTCAAAGTCGAATCAGAAAAAAACAAAAAACGAAAGATTAATCAAAAGAAAATCTTTAAAAAGCAGGCAAAGTTTATGAAAGTCAAACCAAACTCAAAAGTCGTTAATTAAATATATTTTATTGTAGATTATCACTTTTACATATTTCTACCTCGAGTATTTAAATTGGTGATTTCTTAATCTTGTATTTAATTTGTAGATGAAAAATATATCTAGCCCATAAAATCCAAAATTATAGGGAATTCTTATTTTTATACTACTAAATGGTTTTTCTATCTTATACAACGAGGGGTAAGCATATGAGATTATAAATTTATTACCAATGGTTTTATATGCCGTTTTAAATTGATAAATATCCTCTATTAACGGACATTTTTTGTGTGTTTTCAAAGAAAACCGAAAAAGTATGATTTACGTAAAGAAAAAAACTTGGAATGAAGAAAAAGCAAACTAAACTGAGTTGAGATTTTGAATTCTAAGTTATGAGTTCATAAGACGTTAGATGGTTAAAATATCCTTTAAATATATATTTATTCGAACAAAAAGCAAAGGTTTTGATTATTTTTCCACAATAATTTTAAATAGAAATTTATATGAAAATTTTCATATGCAACATAATTAATGCATAAGATTTTCGAACCACGATTTAAAAGAGATCAGCCTGAAAGGTTTTTTCAATTTATGTTCACTGTTGTGTTGGCAAACTTAACATTTTACATTTTTGATGATGGAAAATATTCTCCAGACTTTATAACCCTAAATATATTTTACTTAAACTACAAGAACGATTTTATTTGCTTTTATAAGGTTATATTTGATGATTACCTCGGGTTATCACTGATATATTTTCAAAGTTTGATTAAAAATTTTCAGTGCGTCTTCAAAAGCAGTGATACCATTACAATGTCACATTGCTTATGAACTAGGGACAACAAGATTCGCTGAATCACTTAATCCAGAAATTTTTTATTACATTTTATTTCAAAAAGATTCCAAAACTAATTTTGACCATTTCTCTTCCAAAATTACAGATTAAATTATAACCCAGCCTTATCAGGGTATACACATAAGAACATAGTGCCAAAAAAATCTACTCTTAAGAATGACAATCTGAACTTATTTAAAGCTGACTAGTTTGAGCTAAGTTGATTCATTACATTAAAACAGAATATACTATAACCAGAACAAATTGTAAGTCATGCTTGTATATAAATTTTAAAATATATTATAATTTAAGACTACCTTCTGTTATTCGGATACTATCACTTAAGAGGTAATTAATGTTGAAAAGTGCAATTTCGCTTAAAAACGAAGGCTCATAACAGAGCTGTTTTTGGATCAATTTATTAAAAAATCACGCTCATCTAATATAAAATTAAAGAAAAAAATCTAATTAAGTTAATAAAGATTTGAGTATAATCTTCGTTTCAAATTTTATGGACATCTTAAGCGAACATCGATTTATAGCCATAGTTAAATAAATAAGGTGCGGTCGGCGATAAATCATGTTTGGGAAATATACCTTCAACCATAGAAACACATTCAAATAGATTTATAAAGTTTTCTCTTTGGTTCTCTTGTTGTTGGAATATTTTTGTTTTATGGTTTCATTACATCCATATATTTTGATATTACAGGGTTTTAGTCTTTTTTGATCAGTAAATGACTACAAATTATCAGGAGCATACTATCCTTCGTCAAACGTACCATAAGGCTATTCAAAGAAAACTTGATAACCAATTAATTTACCATTTTTGTTTGTTTTTAAATGTAGAGAATAATCAACCATATCATCACAAAATGTTTGAATTAAATCCTTGTTATTAAACTATTGAATGTGTGAGAATTCTGTGCCTCTCCTTATGACGAAATTGGCCAGTTTAAGTTAATGCTTTTTATCTATATGAACAATCGCTTCTGGGATTGGCACATGCCATTTTGTATTAAATATCCAAAATTTTTCCCATGAATTAAGTAGTATCAGAGGTTTTCCATTACACAAGTTCCCATGACACCAACTTACCACTTCCATGTATTACTCATTACAAATGACACCGTTTTCAAGATATTGAGTTATTTTTTGGAAAGTTCAAGTCATGCGCTCTTATGTATTTTATGATGCATTGATCCGTAAACAGAATATGATGTTAAGTTTGGAACAAAGAAGATTTTCTTGATATGTAAGGGATTAACAAATATTAGATCGTATGGAAGATTTATCAAGAATTTTCTCAATTATACGATTTTTATCTTTATTCTGCGTAAGAATTTAAACAACAACCCTTCAACAGATCCTTGGTCATCTTTGCTTTTGTATTAACTTGATATTTACATAATGATTCAGCAGAATAGTCATTCAATACTCTCGGATTTCTTTACATTCCAATTATCAAGACATCTCTTTTCAACTCAACTTGGATTTTAACATAAAACCGCCGAGATTCTAATTTTGATTTTTTTTATTTATTGTGTAAATTTGTGGCAATCTGAACTGTACCCCAATAATATTGATAGCCCAACATATATTTGCGTTTTTATAGCTTTTATCATTAATTTTTAAATTAAGAAACTTCAACGATTTAAAGAACGATGAATATTAGCACCTGTGGTTATCGATGGGAAAAATTCTTTAATACAAAATACATTGATAAAATTTATATATGTTCGAAATCAAACTCTGATTAATGTCTTAAAAATTGTTTAGAGGTTCGAATTAAACTAATGTGGCTGGCTGTTGGTAATAATATAGCATTGAAGTAACAAATCAAGCAAAAAAATTTTGTTCGATCACGTTTATTTTATGAATTAACCACCTACGAGTATTTCCATCTGTTAGGTTGACGCGAATTGACGAATTATAGCTTACCAATTCATTCCTTCCCTCTACAGTTGTAGATTATTCTAATTTTACACCCTTACCCAGTAGTCTTTCAATTTTATGATATTTAACATCTAGTTTCACCAAAACTAATTTTTAAGCTTTGTATGACTGAAAACATCATACATAAGATACAAACACACCCAAACGATAGTTTACAGAAATGATAAACAGTTATTACCTGGTAAAAGTGGTTATCTTTATTCCACTGATGAGAATTGGAATATAAAAGAGAAACTCTTTCATAATATTTTTCGTTATTACTTATCAAAAAATTTAAGTTTAGTTCAATCGATGTCGAAACACGAATAAATTTTCGGGATTTCTCGAAAGATTTTAGGTTTTTATCTTTATATGCTTTCCGATATTAACTTTCGACGCTATTTTTTACCTCAAATAGAATAAAGGTATTACCTACTAATGTGAAATTGAATAGAGCAGAGGACCTTTGTAAAGTAGAGATTAATAGCATGATCATAGCCCAAAGTACCATAGTTTTTTTATCAATTGTTAATTATATCCGTAACCGCATCCAAGGCGGTCTATGGCGTGGTTGCGCACCTTCACTTTTGAGATTTCTTTAAATTAAGACTGTTCTAAAGGTTTTATTTAAGCGCCAGCCCATCTCGGTTTTTTGAGTCACATTCTGCCAGCAGATGCATTATGTGATAATATAAAATTCATCTGGTACATTCAAGTTAAAAGTTCCAAAATAAGTTTCACATTGTATGGGTAGGAATATTTTATGGATTTTATTCTCTTTAAATAAACATTTTCAATATTCAGATCTATTTTATAGCTTGTAAATCGTCTGTAAGAATAAGTTATGGTCGGCGATTTAGGCTTGGATTATGTTTTAAAATAAATTAAAAAGATGTGAAATATTTGATGTATTCAGAGGCAAAAATTTTAATTCCTTGTGTATTCAAATTAATTTTACAAAAAAATTCTTGAAAATAGGTTTGACGTGGATTTTAAGAGAAATGAAAACATTCAACTCGTGAAATTTTTGTTTAAATGGCTTTATTGTGAGGTAATGAGCTTGAATTTTTACCATTTAAGAATTTCCTTCACATCACTACAATCTTGAAATGAACTTTCTGCTTCAGAAGTTTTGATGTACCCCGACATTAATTATGGTATACGCAGGACGAAAACGAACTAAGAGAGATCGCTGGTTGTATAAAATTTAAAAATATAAAAAAACAATTATCTAATTGGCTTTCGTAAAGGTTCTCGTTAGAATGTCTTCAAATAACATGGAAAAAATACATCAAATTTATCGAATGGACAAGGCTCTAAAAATCCTTTGACGGCGTTGTTTAAATTGTCAAAAATTAGAATAAAAACACAAAATTCGTTTTTAAAGAATCTGTATTGATGTGATGGAACGAAATCATCAAGCTCACACATATATAAACTACTTTAAGGTGTTAATGCATATTAAGCAGACATTTCATGTACGGTAAAACATTCAACGTTACATATTTTTTTAAAGATGAACCTTCAGCCCATTAAAATCAAATGAGACTAACTCGACTTTCAACGAATTTAAAATTTTAAAACTAATAACATACGTGATGCATTGAAAAACCGTGTAAAATTACAATTGACGGATATGTGGTTAAAAGAGGTTAAATGATTAAATATAAAATGACTTGTCCGGAAAAATACGACATTGAACGGAAATGTCAAATTGAACATCTGAATGGAGGACGAAAATAAAAAAGTTTTACTTGAGTTAAAATAAGGCTGAAGCTAGAGTGAAAGACGATAAATGTTCAATACCAATAAAACCGCACACATTTTCAAAAAATCAAATTATGGTTCATAGGAAAAAAAATATATTTGAACAGTTTTGTCGTTGCCGAAAACAATTGGAGAAGTATAAAATAAAATAAAATTAGTTATGGAAGTATTATTCTGTACGCACTTGGAAACGCTATTCCAACTGCAATTGAGATTTCCACTCAGGTTATCAGAAAATCGAAATTAATAAAGGTATAAAACATTTTCTCGTCTAGAATCATGTAGAAACGGGAACTACTTTAATTCCTTACAAGAACGAGAAAATAAAACACAGAGAATGCTCAACTATTAAGATTGAAATAACAAAGAGCCTACCCGAAAATAATGAGCTTGGAACTGTGACTTTAAAATTTAACAGAAGGCCAAAAATATCCAAATTTAAGCGTTAGTTTTGTATTCTATGGCGACATTCCCATGTCCATATCTGATTCATTCTCTTCCTTCGTATGAGTAAACAGTGAAGGTCTCGTCGGTATTCGTGGATGATTGAACTTCTTGTTTCCCGTCTCAGATAGAGTTTGGTTGATTTTGCTCAGGAGCATCTGGGAATGTTTGAGGCTCTACGAATCAAAGCTTTTCTTCACCTGATTGTACCTACACCCTCTCCTAGCGTAGATTTCAGCCTCATCATATTGTTTCTTATCAAAGTGGTAATCCATTAAAAATATAGTGGCGGTGGAACTATCATCCGCTTTTGCCATCTGAATAAATCATGATGATTCAAACTCCGCTATCATCAAACATCGTTAAGAATCTTTGGTACAAGAGGGCAGCCTTATCTGGATCCCTTGACTCGAGAAGGCTTTGTTAAAACTTTGCCAACCTTGCTAACTTGAACGTCGAGCCTCCCTCCTGATCTCCGCTTTCAATAGACATAGATAGCATCTAATGACTTAAGTATTACGTACATTTATGCACTCCTCAGCATACCCCAACGATTCTAGCAACCGAGAAACAGCAAAGGATAGTTTAGAATCAGAAGGACTGTATGATTTAAAATAGTATACCGAAGGTAATAGGCTTTTTTGTACAACGAAAGCGACTGATGGGGCATACTCATTAATTCATACAATTGACCCAGGCCGAACCATGCTCTGTATTCAAATTTATCGAGATCTATTGTCATTTCTGACCGAACCGATGGCTTTTTTGTAACACACTAGGGCAGACGGTAGATTTTTTATCTCTATAAACTGGTGACCCAACAGAGTCCAGGCTTCAGTATAATTCGGATTCAGAATAACAGACTGTTGAAAATTTAAAGCCGATTCTGCATGTTGGCACGCTAAGTTATACAGATTTCCAATCTTTTAATTCTGACGAAACATACTGCAAAGCACGTTTGGGGTTTGTAGCGAGCAAACTTGGTGGCATTCTTTACAAGTTTTGTTAGAGCGACGTAATCTTGTTGCAGATACAAAATGTTCGAATATGTATCAACCAAATCGATATTGTAGGGGTCCGTTTCATACAACTCTTCCAGGGATTTTTGGGCACGCTCGATTAAGTTGAGAGATTTAAGCTTCAAAGCTGTGGCCGATTTAAAGTAGGAAGAATTGAGAATACCCATCTGACTGAAATTTTCCCACTGTTGTTTGGCCAATTTCGTAATCCCAAACTTTTTTTCGAGTTCCAATAAGTAGAAATTTTTCATCCATATTCTTGGTAATTTATTCAAGTAGTCGTCGATCTAACAAAAAATAGTGTGAACTTGGTCTAACGTTGTAACGTTTGCAAGTTCGAGCCATGCAGGCCAGTTCACATAATCAGACCAAATTGCCTTGAAAAGGAGATCGATACTTGATTCTTCGTTCTTTGTCCTACTGTAAATCAGGGCCTATTTTTAGGCATTTTTCAACCTGTAGATATAGTATATAGCTATCCTGGAATGGCGATTTGCGCAACGATTCTAAGAGAAAAAGATAACCGTTATCAATTGCGGGGCAGGGAACAAACGAGTTTTCTCATAATAACAGACGAAAATACCGAATTCTTTCGAGTGTTCCTCCCACTCCAATTTTTGCAATTCCTATTTATTCATTGAGATTTACCATATACTCACAGTAATAATGCAAAAATGCAGTTATGTTTGAGTTGTGGTCTTTTAGATAAAACGCAGCGCGCTTATACTCCCCTAAGTTGAATAAGGAAATTGCTGCATTTAGCCTGGATTTAGTAAAAGGATAACTTAGCGTATTCTTTGATGGTAAGGCCATTGGCGGAATCAGACGATAACGAAGTTTGGTCGATCGAAATAATCGATAGCAATTCGGCGGCCCTTTGATTAAAACGAAATATATTACCATTTTGTTGATTTATTCAGACATCTCAAACTAAATTTTTTGATGCATTCGATCAAATTATTTTCCATAACTAACTTCGCTTCCACTGTTGTGCACATTAATACTGCGAATGCGGTTTATACGATTTTAAGTTCAGATAAAAAGATAACTTTGATAGAACTAGTTTTACATTTGTAAATGATTGAAAAATTCCCGTTCTAAATCATGTTATTACACGCAGAAATTTTCAAAAACCAAACGCGTATCTTTGATTAACCCTTGAGTTTCCATCACTGGCATCAAAACAGTGGAACAAAATGAGGTTAGATTATTTATTCGAAAATTTGGTTGAAATGGTTGTTTTTTATAAGAAAATCAAACTAAGGAAAAATGAAATGCATTCATTCGGCCATTACCACCACAAGTTACGGGTATAACCGAAGAATAGCCAAAATTTTACGCACTTGATTTTAAAATTTTGATTACTTTCAAAATTCAAGTGTGTAAAATTATTTCAAAAATACACACAACAGGAAAAAATTATTTTAAGGTTCTAGTGGTTCACATTATTTTCTTTGAATATACAACTACCATTTCGTTGTAGTCTATATCTTATTTTTAAGATTTACATGATAATTTTAAAATAATTATGCATCGAGGTGGTTTCACTGCTCATAAAAGCTGTTCCATCCTCTAATAGCCATGGTTTAACATCAAATGAATCTTCCCCTTGTTTTGTTTCGAATAGCTTCAATCTAGAGCAATACTTAGCCAATTTTTGAAAGCTAAATAATGTGGTCTTTTTTTTTGATTTATCCCTTAACCACGCATCGTTGTTAAAAATGCTTAAAACAAAAAAAAATATGATTCTGAATCGTAACTTTATTTTAAGAGATTATTTAATCGACATATCATAAGGAGAAAGTCAATATTTAAGAGGATCAAATAACGTAAATAAGATGTTGGTTCAAAATATTTGGCAAGTTTCGTTTGAGTAAAAAATGTATATTCGAGGGCGAGGAAGTCTGTAGTTTTTAGATGAATATAGGCAGTTTTACATATGTAGTTGTGAGTTCAATGACTAACATATAATGACACCAACACCTAACATTTGCACTTTATTAAAATTAAATGTGCCAGAAAAATGATACTTAATACCTTACTTTTCCAGCATTTAACTATATCTATGCAAAGAGTCATCGTCTTCTTGTTTTACCATGGCATTTTATTTTCGATAATACACCTGAAATATATAATATGCTATTTTTTAAAATAAATTTCGATTTACCTTGAACTGATAATGTATGTCCTCAAAATTTTTCATGTAATTTAAACTAAAACTAGAATATGATAAACGAGATATTCTTTAAAATCATACGTGTAATTAAGTTAGAAATTTTAACGCTCAACTTTTTTTTATGTTAATGTATAAATTACACGAGCGAGAGCAGAGGAACTATTGAGGAAATCGTGCACAAATTTCACACACAATATATTCCTAAAATTTATAGCCAATATGAAAGATTTTTACTGCTCAACATAAAAAAATGCACAGGTTTTGAGAATTTTAAATTCTAAAAAATAATGAAGTTATGAGGGATGTATTCCATGTAAAACAATCTATTTTATTTAAATGCAACGAGTCAACCTATTAACAGATGCATAATAATTAGCTAAAGTTGATTTATATATTTTGGTTAAAATGCCTCAACAAAAAAAATTATGAAAATTAAATGAATAAAAAAGACATTATCTTAAGGTAGATTTAGCAAGTCAAGAATTTATCTCTCAATACAATCCCTCCCAAAATTTGAGTAAATTTCAATCCGTTTAGAATTAGGAATGTGTAATGAATGAATAATATGAGACACATTATATAATGTTAGTTATCACGCGAGCTCGGGGCCTGCTGAGATGGTAATTATTAAATATGGCACGAGTGAGAAAAACTCATTTTCAATGTTCTACGATTTGAAATTTTGGGCATTTGAAGAGAACAAAGAAGATATCTCAAACTTTCGACGCCGTTCCAGATCAAGCTGGAAGGTTCAGTGTTTGTAGAACAGTCTGCCGAGTCAGATGCCTTCAAGACAGATCTGCTTCTTAGTTCTTTTGGCGCTAACCACTTACGGCTGATTCATCACCAAGTAATATGTAACACAGACACTATCTTTTCATGATCTATGTTAAATCATGCAGGTAGACTCGAAAAAAAGCGAAATCCTTGTCTGACGTCGAGCATTCTATAATTGCATCAGAAGACCGGAGGAGGATGTCAGATCGTTTGAAGCGAGTCTGCGCTCTGCGGCATTTCATTGCCAATATTGCGACAATTTGGACAATACGTTACATGACCAGTTCATCGTGGGTCTCAGCGATTCTGATATCAAAGAAAAATTACTTTTAATTTCTTAGTTCCTGAGGTAAACACTGAATGATGCCGCTGAGCAGCTTGGATTGTTATTTAACTCAAGAAGAAGCGCCAAATCATTAATGATGAACAATGTTCAAAAAACAGTCTCACGAAGAGTGTGGAAATTTTGAAGATGTCAGCGAAGTCAGTGAAGGCAAGTGTATGCCGTGTTTGTTGTCGTCAGGGATTTCAAAAGAAAGAAGAAGAATGTCCGGCGCACATTCCAAGGTGTTACTCCTGGAATCAGGTTTGACATTTTTCAATGATGTGTTTTTGCAAATACCAAAAGGAATAAACCTGTTAATTCTAAATTTGATCATTCGCGTCGCTATTTGCTGAATTAACGATTTTTAAATGCTGATCCGATCATGATCCCAGTTAGAATAAACAGTAATGATGTGAATATGTGATGGGATACGGGTTCCTATATCTCATGTGTTCATCAAAAAACATGGAAAATGTTTAAATGTTCATTAAAGGCACAGTAGCGAAGATAACATGGTATATGGTTCACAATATACCTATTGCTGGATGATCATTTATTCACGTCCTGCCAAGGGACGTTGTAAAAGAGCTACCTATATTCGATACTAAACAGAACGATACCCTGATTTTTGGTTTTGATTGGTTTAACGTCTTTTAATAACGTTTACAATTTCCAAAAGACATCACTGTAGACCTTCCAAACGAGGTCAAAAATATAACTTCGAGGTTTGAAGAAGTACAACCAGAAAATCTTGATTTTTATCTCCCTCGCTCGGTTAGATTGAAGGAAGTCGGGTTAACGAAACAAATATCAAAATGTAAATTATACAAACAGTAAGTAACATATCTGGAGCACAGGATTGATAAGGAGTGGATTTAACATAAAATGTTTGTTAGAGATGCCGCCGACAACAAATACCATTGAGTTAATGTCAAAGCTAAAATTGGTAATTTTTGAAAACCGTTTCGTGTCGACGCTAAAACCATTATCTGCGGATACTTATGCAATTAAGGAAGTATACACCCAGTAAGTTGGGAGGCCCACAAGAAATGTTTTTGAGAAATATGAAAGGAAAATCTGAGGAAATGTAAATGGTTGTCTCACTATAATCCTAATCAAAAGTTGATCATCGACACCGTTGTATCGGCAAATGAGATAAGCGCATTTTACTGCAGTCAAGTACAGATGGCGTCGAAAACCAAATAATTGATGCTTCAATAATCTTAATTGAGTGTGAGAAGAAATATCCAACGATAGAGAGGGATGCATTAGCGATAAGCTTCGAGCTACTAAAATTTAGCCAATATGTTTATTGCTGTAAAGATAAAATATTTACGTATCACAGAGCTTGAGAGAGATTTATTTTCAACCAAGCGTACATTTTCCAGAATTTGCAATTTCTAGCATAGAAGGTTGCATTTGAGGTGAACAGTCATGACGTTGACATAATGTAAAAGTCAGGTGAATCAGATAAATTGGCAGATGCACTGTTTAGATTAAATTCTGAAGACAAAGAACATAATGATGATTAAATTGAAACTAAAAATATTTTCATAGTTCATTTTAATAGAAGAGACCTTTCTAAAAGTCTTATTAAAAAGTCTACGGATGGAGGTAAAACTACCAACAAATTCATTGATTTTGCCAACTGAGGATGGTGTAAAAAGCCAGATTTAGATTAAGCCTACTGGGCTTACTATGGGATCAGGGGTCATCAATCAGTAGAGGAAGGGATATTCATGTATTAGCTTCTTATGATCATACCTGAACCATTAAGACGAAATACATCAGATGTTAGATAGGAATGACACCTTGATCGGAGCGCAATGGTCTCAAATGCCAAAATGTATGTGTGGGGCCAGGCAGGCATAACAAATGTGGAAATTTTCTTTGATCATCGTCATTAATATCAGAATTTTCGTGTAAAATACCAGAAACCCCTCTTTACAACTTGAACTTTCCTGAAGGACCCTGGGAAAGGCTCCATATTGATTTCACAGGTCCCTTCGATGGGAAATATTGTTTCGTATTGGTTGTCGCGTTTTCCAAATCGATGGAAATATTACATACTCACGCTCTAAATTCTTACATCATCTGTTTCCTGTCGTATTCCTCATAAGAAAGTTTCGGAGCTCCCCGTACAATTTTATCAGATGACGGGACATGCTTTACAAGTGAGAACTTGAACTAGTTTTGCGCTATACGTTAAATCAAACGCGTTTGTACCACTCCGTATCATAGCCGAAACGATTGCACCTTAGAGAGAGTGATTCGAATGTTTAAAGCATGGTACAACGCAGAAAGGGATTCAAAGATAAATCGAAATGAATGTCTGAATAAGATTCTGTTCAACTTAAGGAATACTCCTCACACTTCCGCGCAACGGTTCTCAGTAGAACTAACTCATGCTAGGGAGAAGAACCAATTGGTCGTTGAACAAAATGTGACCAGACATCTCGTAAACCCATGATAGAAGCACAATTCAAGCCAAAAAACAACCATGATCGATCATCTACAAACAAAAAGTTTTAGCTAAACAAAAAATTTTTAGGTATTTAAAATGATAAACCCCAATATGTTCCTGGGGAAATAATATATAGATCATTGGCAATTGTCTTATTCGGTGGATAACAAGGAATATTCGGAACGGAAACACGCTGACCACATGAGGAAAAGGGATTTTGAGGATATTACGGCTTAAAATGGAGAGATGGAGGCTGGGCTACAGTGGTCCTCTTCTGATGATCATTGCCAAAGTGAGTCCAAAAATACCCAAACTTCATGTCAAAAAGAAAATTCACGCATAAATGATGTAAAAGAACATTCAACGATAAACTTTCGCTGTTTTGATAATTCTGAACATACCTGGCTGTTTCGAAGGGTCGAACGGATGAGATGGAATGCTGAAGGGAAACGGCAGCTTGAAACAAGGGAGGAGAAGGTGTTATGAATGAATAATGTTAAACATATTATTTCATATTTGTTATCACGCGAACTCGAGTCATGTGGGAGAGGGGTTAGTTATTTCAGAATGATATATTATTTGTGGATTTTATTATGGCCTCCGAACTTTAAAATATAAATGCTGTGAAGCTTTTTAAACAGTATAGTATGGGGAATTAAACAAAAACAAAACATAAAACTGTCGATTTGGGAAATTACATTATCAAGAAGGTTTTCAATAAAAATAAACGTTGCAGGTTTCGGTATAATTAAAAAAGAACTTACCACATAATCGCAAATTCAATTCATTCACTGTGATGAGGTTTTTTTGATAAAGGTTGAATTCCATCTCGGAAATATGTTCGAAGTTTTTATCTTTTGAAGAAATATTCTAAATTTGACACAAGTGTTTATATTTTGTATGTCGACAGAAGGAAAATATGGAGAAATAAATTTCACGCAAAAACAAATACATGAAGCAGTATTAAACGTTCTAACATGATAATACACGGTTTATCAATAAATTTATTGAAAAGTCAATGAATTAAAAGCCGTAAAACATTAAAAGGGTTAAGGAATCGGAATTTAAACCGCATGCAAGTTCAAATATGCCAGACGATCAGAGATAAAGAAGGATCTGCCTTTGTAAGAAAAAGAGTTTGGAAATATATTTAAAAGGTTAACGTCTTTATTTTATTCTCTATTTGAGTGAAATTTTTAAACATAAAGATAAAGTTAGATTACATATGATTGAAAGTATATTTAAATATATATCAACCTAATTTAACTACTATTACGAGTTGGACTTGTTAAATGGAAAGCACAAAATCTAAAGATTATAAGGGACAAAGAATGGCCCGACAATACCACCGTGCAAGCGATTTTTAGACTTGACGGGTATCAACGCTAACCACTTTGGATATCAACTGAGAAATATATTTTAAAAACTCAATGGATGGCGTTGTTAAAGACTTGACCATGTATTCCGTGTATTGTCTGCATCATTATTTTGGGGTTCGTTAGAAAGTAAACGCCTTAACCCAGAAATTTGGAGTATGTTATGTTAAGGGTATCGAAAACCAAAATGAATCAAGACTAAAAACAGAAAAGTTATCTTGTCGAGGTTTTCTACTTAAGTTTATATTTTCGACAAAATATGAAAAACAGAAAAATACTCTTCAACTTCATAACTTTACCAGCATCACTTTAAGTATTTCACTTAAAATACTTTTTAAAAACCAATTAACTAGTTGGTAGATTCATATGTTTTGTTAAGTTTTTGTGAAGTCTTGGAGAAATTATGCACGATTATTTTATAAGAAAAGTTAATTATATTTTTTATGATTGCTGCGTTTATTTTTTACGAAATTTCCCAAAGGTAAAATGAAAACTGTCGTTAGTGGATGAGTACCATCAAGTATAATTAATGTGGACGACAAGTAGTTTGAGCATTAATCGCGAATTCATGCGAGTAAATCCACAAATAAAACGATATACGACTGCATTTATGTACACACTTTAATTTTCATAAATTGGCCAAATGAACGACGCTAAATATTTACTTCAACACTTTAAATCCGATTAAAAATATGAACAATAAATCAATCATAGTCATGTATAAAGACGCTCACGATGGTTTTCTTTCATTTTGAACTCGCTTATATCTTTGGATTATGATGATTGACATTTTCTAGACTCACGAATAGCCCCTAATACAAAGAGTTGTGGCGTAATACATTATCGATGTAAGTTTCCTTAAAAGCAATTACAAAAAAGTGAATAGTTTATGTTTCGTTAATTAAATAAGGTGTATTTCTCAAAAGTACCAGGTTATCATGATACCCACACAACTCAACTGCAGGTTGTGAAAACATAAATAAACAGGAGTACGTTAACAAAATTATTTAATTTTCAAATCCACTAGTATCGTGTTGAATTTATACCACGTGTAAAAACTGGCTCTGCCATAAGCATAGGTGGAACTCATACAAATTTCTGTCGTGAGTCACTTCAGATAGTTTACTCTTCATTTAACCGATAATTTTTTTTTGTAGTATTATTTATTTAATCATTAAAAATATGGAAAACTTATGTCGTTGGCCAAAATACGATAAGACACGAAGGATAACGTTGAAAAAACAAAAATCTTTAGACAGAAATACTTGATAATAATATTCAAATACTGAAATATTGGTGAATATACCTTCGTAAAAAATAACATATTGTCTGATGAATTTTAAAAAGTACTTGAAAGGCCTTTAAAATCTTGTCAATGAAGGTTGTCAGAATTCAACTGAGGAACCCTTTCTCATATACTCTCGGCAATAGTTAACGATTGTTTTGAGTTTAAAATTGAAACTATGGTCACAAACGTTGCTTTTTAGTTAAAACAACGATAATCTGTGTTAGAGTCAACCTTTCACTTTTTTACCATGGAAGGTGGTTTATGGCTAGAAGCAATATAAAATGATTCATTTTGCACTTCTTTCCTTTTAATATTGATACGTTTACCTATTAAAAGTATGCGAGCAAGACCAACTTTACTGAGAAACTCTATCCGTGCACATTTTTTCACCATCAAATTACATTTGAGTTAAAGAAAAATTATATCCATTCCTTTCAGGGTGAGTTGCCTTGAAAAATGTCAGTGGTTTAAAAATATAAAATATGGCAGGTAATAACATTCCTCGGTGGCAAGGCATCTAAAGTTCGGCCATTACTGTTATTTATATGACCTTGAAAACTTATTTTTCATTTAAGATTTATATTTTTATCCCGTACATTAACTAATTTAAAATTCTGTATTATAAATCTCATTTTAATTAGTCTCTAAATAAAGACCGCCCTCTCCACAGATTAATCGATTATAGGCGATAACAAATTTTTACAGCTTACTCAATTTTCATTGTATCGTTGTAACAGTTAAGTCGTCCTTCAAAGTTTGTCAAAAAAATCAGCGCATGTTTGAATTCACATTTTAAAAGCAAACCATTTTCAGTTAAACTGACTCAAGAAAATCTCGATATTGTGATTGAGTTTTTCTATTGGATAGAATTTGACACAAAGCATCTGAAAAAGTGTTATATTTTTATTTCTCATATTATGGTCTTCAATATGTAATGATCAATAAGAATTGATATGATTAGTACCAAAAATATCCGATGCATCGAAATCAATTGTGATATTATTCGAAAAGTTTTTATTTGAATAAATCTATCAGGCTGAACGAAGTAGGTTTATTTCGTTTATAAAGATACTGACGAGTTTGATTTAACATTTAAGAGAAGAAATCTAAGTCTTTAGAGTACATTAAACTTTATTAAAATTTCATGGGCTGGAACAAGAAACGAGAAAACTTCTCAGTTGCCATTTTCTTTGAAACGTACCAATAAATTACAAAAATCTTTTATTTTTTACAGTAACGCAAAAATTTCCCTCTATAATTTTAATTATAAACACTAAAATTGTATATTTTAAGATATTATTCGAATCTGCTTAATTAACTTCGCAAAGCGATCACAGGATGCATGGTTAAAAATCAATCACGTAGTCAATTTAAATTGTGTTGTGCAGATATCCATCGCTAGAAGAATTTTATCAAAGCCTTAATGAAGATTTAAGATAAATCATTGATCGAGCTGGGGAAAAAATTAATTCGCGAAACTGGAATTTTCCCCATACGCAATCGCATAATGAAATTGACATTTTTTTACATTTTTACTCGTTTATACACTTTAATTTATGGCCAAAAATTTATTGTTTATACCACAAAAGGCAGGTGTAATTTTAAAATATGTGCTGGCGGTCTTAATAATTCAAAATTTATCGGCGGCAGCATACCGACCGAGCCTTAGAGGAAAATCTGTGTTCAATATGAATTTAAATTAAGCCTAAAAATTTATTCAAGAGAATATTCCCACGGTATAATGGCGTTAAGGGATGATTTTCAACATAAATGATAAACGTGAATAAAGAAGACAATAACTTGGGTGCCGCCATGAATTCGAAATAAAACCTCAGATGGTTAAAAATAACAATTCAATTTGATCAAACATGTTGCAAATAACTTTTTGTATGGCTGGATATAGCATAAGAGAATTTTTTCTGAATATAGGCAAAAGAATATATCTGATAGTAAATAATCTACAATAAGTTTGTTATTTACACACAAGGTAAAAGCAAATATCAAAGAATGAAATTTATTCAGTGTATATTTTAAAAGAAATTTTTATTCTCAGTTATGAATACAAAACTGAAATATTTTCTTATATTTGAAATTATTATTTTATTTAACTTGAAGGAAAAATTTATGTTGGAAGCTTCACATTGGAATTTTTAAATATGAAAGTTTAGGATTATTATTTGTTGAAAATATAAATATAAAAGTAGTTTAAACGGTGTATATTTAAAACTTTGAAATATTCGTATATTCTCGTTAACACTCGGCGATTCAATATTGTTTATTTCCTTCATGGGGTAAATATGCTTGTAAATATTCACATTTATTTTCTTTTATTGACAAGAGATACTTTCACCTCTAAAATTCTCAACAAAGATATATCTTTTGAAATAACTTTTATGTAAATATATATAATCAAGAAACAACGTTTAAAACCAGATCCATATGTTTTATAAAGTTTATTCTTTAAACTTATATTGATTGAAGATTATTGTCAAAAATAAACTACCGAATTCCAACGACAATTACGTATCATTTTATTATTGGTAATAACACAATGATATCAAATTTGTATGACTATAGCACGTTTAGTAAAATGGCCAAAACATTTTTTGAGGAAGGAAAATATCAGGAGGCAATAAAAAGTTACACCGAGTGTATAAACGAGCTAAATGAATCTCTTGATGACAGCCAACTCAGTACAATCTATTGCAACTTATCGACGTGTTTTTCTAAACTATCTCAACCAGAAAGAGTAGTTGAATACACCACGCTTGCTTTGAAACATAATTTTCAAAATCACAAAGCTCGTTATGGACGTGTTTTGGCTTTAGAAAAACTTGGAGACTTTGAAAATTCATTAAAGGAGGTTCAAATTCTTGTGAAGCTCAATCCATCTGAACAGACATACATAGAAAAAGCCAGAAGTTTATATGAACATATTCAAAAAGAACAAGAAAAAAAGTTAAATCGCCAGGAAAATTTCAATAACTTACTTGCACAGTACACAGAAACGAAATCAGAACAATGCCGGAAATCGTTAATACAAACAGCGCATGAGATGAATTCACAAAGAACATCATTATCCCTTCAAACTGTTCAGGCTCTAATTAAATACATGCAAAACGACTGTTGTGATTTTGGATTCCAGTTATTAACTATCCTTATCAGAAAAGATTTAACAATTTCAAATTTTATTTATGAATATTTAGGACCGTTTTTACCCACGTTTATTGACAAAAACATTTGTGGAGATAAAGCAGCTGAATTTTTTTCGTGCTCAATTGAAAACGTCATTGTTGCTTATACAATTCAAAACGTGCAGCCTTTGTCATCTGAAACTTATTTAAAACGGAAAAATTACAATGAAAACTTTTTGTCGTTTCTCACACAACATAAATATGTGTCATTATATTTAAATTTTCTTTTAAAGCTTTTAAATGCTCAATTGACGGCGAAATTTGTAAGGTCCGAGAGCTTTATAGAATCATTCGTTTAAATCAAACATTTGCAAAATTTTGTCTGAATTTTGACGTTTTGAGCGTTTTGATAAGCTACAATCTTCCAAAAAATTTTAATGATAAAAAATATTGGGATAATTTTACTCATAATACCGAAATATCATCTCTTAT
This sequence comes from Neodontobutis hainanensis, assembly GCA_024349245.1. Classification (NCBI taxonomy): domain Eukaryota; kingdom Metazoa; phylum Chordata; class Actinopteri; order Gobiiformes; family Odontobutidae; genus Neodontobutis; species Neodontobutis hainanensis. Next base: position 4,362 of record JALDNG010002916.1, on the reverse strand, counting down.
ATCTGCGATATTAGAAATTATATTTGTTTCGGTCAAAGAAGATAAAGAGTTATCCGAAAAGTATTTTTCACCAATCGTTTCAAATTTAACAAATACATTCAACGATGAGAAACTTAAATTTATTTTTATGATGTTTCCTATTGTTCATTTAGAAATTGAAGCCTTAATATTTATCCTCGTGGAAAGTCCAAATTCATTAGGCATTAAATTACTTGACGCGTGTCAATCTGTTATGATACCTGATATTCAAACATTTTTTTCATCTCATCACCATGAAATTTTGGCTTATTTTTCAGATTTCGTTATTTGTCTTTTAAGTTGTCAAAGATAAAAGTAGATCAAAATGTTAAAAACATCTTCTTGGATATTTTCAACTGTGCAGCCGCCAGTCAAATTCCGAGAATCCAAATTTTGGGTCTACTAGGCAACACTAAATTTCGGCTTAATGATCAAGAAGTAACAGAAGATCTGGAAAATTATTATTTTAAAACAAAAAAAATTTTAATAAAATCAACTCTTGATGACGATAAAATACGTGCCATGGAAGTCATGTCGTTCCTCACATTAAATGGCGATGTCAAAGAAAAACTTATCAAAGATGAAGAACTTATGGAAGGCTTGTATTCTTTATCCTTGAGATTATGTGATCTTATGAAAAAAACAAAAAATAATATCGAGGATATAGACAATTATAGATTTATTCCAGCTTTATTTTGTTTCTTATCAATTCTGTCTAATCTTGCTTCGATCAAGCATCCTGATAAGTTGAGAGATCCAGATGAAGATTTGTCGGTTAGCAGAAAACAACTGAAAAAATTGGCAATATCAACTGGTCAACCTTTACCTAAGAAGCATCCAAAAGATAAAAAGGCATTTGTTAAAGAACGTATAACGCGACTATCAACATCAAAATTTTATTATGTTTTGTCTTGTCTAGTTTCTTCTCTCAGATGCTCTTCAGATTCAATTTTTAAGGATAAAATGTCACTTAGCAAACAGTCGCCATTTTATATTGCCAGTTTATTCTATATAACATTGGAAAATGATTCTGTGAGGACCGTTGCAGCTCAAGTAGGTGCAATCAAAGCTCTGCTTACTTTGTGTGGTCATTTAAGAATCTCAACGACTCGACCAACTCATGGACCTGGCTACCTGGAGGCCCCATATATAGCTGCAAATGCACTCGCTCTAATTGCAATTTCGATTGATCCAAGTGTTTGCTTTAACTGCATTTCTGTTATTGAATCAGTCGAGCCGTTGCTTTGTATCTGTGACTTTCATGAAAATAACCGAAGGCGGTTCGAATCGTTTCTAGCATTAACGAACATTGTGTCTCTTAATGATGACGTTCGAAATCATCTGACAGAATTACCAAACGCATTTCGCATCATCGAAACAGCCATATTCGACGAAAATCCTCTGATAAAGCGCGCTGCCGTTGAATTAACCACAAACATGCTTGTGAGATTCAGGTGTAATTTTAGGTGAATCAAAATTTCATTGATAAGTACTATGCTTCAAAGAGTTTTATTCCTATATTGGATGACCGAGATGAATTTACGAAAATTAAGGTCGACAGAATAAAAGTTTTCGTTTTGTTAGCTGGAGAAACACACGATACGCCTCTTTGCAGGTATACCAGAGATATAATTAAGCGCTGCTTCGGGAGGTTTAGCATTAATGTCGCATCATCAGATAATATGCCAATACTTGATTTCAATGGACGCGTTTTTCCAAACAATCAATGAAATTCTCTCGGGACGTAACCCTGACTTGTTTTATCGAGTGATGTATACACTTCATAACATAATCAACCATTTAAGTGACTCAAAGAGTATCATCAAGTCACACTGTGGAGGGATTCTTTCTCAACTTGAGGTTTTAGTTTCGAAGGATGAATCTTTCGCGAAAACCAAATATTTATTCGATGAAATCATAAAAACAATAGAAAGCTAAATTTTATTACGCTACAAATTAAAAACAACAGCATATTCTTCGTCTCTTTTTCTTGGTATTCGGTTTAGTGGGGTATTTTATCATACTCTTTCCAACGTCTTCTACAATGCAGGTAAAAATCTCTAAAACATTTTGATTTGTTTTCGCAGATGTTTCCATATATTTAATCTAAGTTAAAAAATAAGAAAACGTTATATTTATGAGCTTTTTCTGTTGCCTCTTCAGAAGTAACAAGCCGTTTTGAAGAGTCAGATTCGACTAAATCTATTTTGTTTCCAACGATAATAATGAAAACATTTTCTGAACCCTTGATTCTGATAATCTTTTCAATGAAATTATCGAGAGCATCGAAGGTTTCCCGATCAGTGAGAGAAAAAACGCAAAGGAATCCTTTAGAGTTTATGATAAAATGATCCCTTAAAAACTCGTATTCCTCTTGACCAGCGGTATCACAGATAGAGATTACAAACTCTTCGTCTTTTACCTTTATTGTCTTCTTGTAGGTGTCGCTTTTTGTGGGTTCATATTCCTCTACGAACTAAATAAAAATATAAAATACCTCGTCATACATAAACCGGAGTGTCAACGCAGACTTTCCAACGCCTCCAGATCCAAAAATTGTTATCTCTATTGATTCAACGTTTGGACCTTTTTTCATGTTGTTTTTCTACTCGGCTATCATTCTTATATGACGGGCGGTCGGAGCAGATTGAATGAAATCAAAACAAATCTTAACAATGTCGACATGAAAATATTTGCCACAGGCGAGAGATTACAATAGTATTATCGTCTAATCTGGCTCACAAGTGATTTCAAACATCTCTCTACTAGAGATAACGATGGAAACATATAAAAGTGACGTCAATGACTCATTTTACGTACCAGAAAGGAATGAAAATGTTCATAACGTAAAAAATTAACTCTTTCATTTTTAAAAATTGAGTCATAGCTGTTGGATAATCGTGGAATACATAATCGAAGAAATATTACTGCTTTATTGAGTTTCTATCGTCAATTTATCATATTTTCTTGTATATTTCATCATTAAATGGATGGGGTGAGCGTATGCGATATATTATCAAATTTTAAGTTCTGCGCAATTTTATTGAAAAAATTGTTTTATTTTGAAATTATCTATATATTTTTGAATCATGTTGGTTTACCACATTATTTGCATCTGTCAATTTGTGTTCTAACAGCCAAATCTTTTTGAAAATAGTTGAGTAAAATAAATAATTTACATTTCGTAGAAATCGAGCAGATAATTTCCTTCATGTATATCAAAGAAATATCTAATTTTCTAATTCGATAGACGTTAAATCGAGGAAGTCACAAAGTACAAAACTTCCCCTTAAATTAATAAACAAGAACTTGTTCTGTAGATCGTGACGAATTTAGGAGCCAATTTAATCCTTTAATCTATGTATTAGTTTCGTTATTTGATAACTGTTATTGTGTTTCTGATAAGATGTTTCATCGCCTTGATTTTATTTCAGTTTAATTTGATAATATTTGATCTAGTGTACGTAATAATTCAAAATAATTTCATTATTACGTTTATGGCGTTTTTCGACGTTCAAGAGTGGCAATATATTCTAATTTTTAGTCTTTTGCAAGTTCTTACAAGTCCTTTTTGTATCAATCTTCAAAGTAACATTCATACTCCTATGAACTGAAAATAACAACATTTGATAGTTTATTTTAGATGTATTATATTTCTTTGATATGGGTTTACTTAATAAATCATGCAATAACAATGGATTTATGTAAAAGTGTCATTTTTATTTAATGGTTACCACAACCTCAATAAAATTATTCTCGCTAATAGGTTTAGATCTCGACCTTTTTTCATTTTTTCGTAAGAATACACCAACTCTATCAACCGTTTCCTACTCATGTCTTAAAATAAAAAAATCGCTCAATTTTAGATATCAATGAGTTACAAGTTAGGAGAAAAACTGAAAAAAACCACAACATTCGACAACATGTGTGAACTCACGATAATCACTAAGTTGTTAACATTAACATTTTTTTATCATTTAGAGTAAAATACTATTTTAAGGAACATAAAAGTTCATTCGGCACTTTTTCCCCAAATGGCGTAACCACATTTAATTCATACATTTTGTCGCAAATTTCAAAATTCAAAGAAATGAAATCTTGGTTTAAGGTTGTTTACATTTCTTATTTATTTTCGGGTTCCTAAGATTTTTCATCGTTGTTCGCAAGAAATTGCTTCAGTATACATTCAGCCATTCTAATAGTGAAACGCCATTTCGCTTAGATTTTACATAAATCAGGATAAATAACCTGTGCAGACACTTTTTAATGGTAATTAGAGTGTTTGTACGTGATTCGGTAAAGCTATGCCCTAATGAGCTAGTATTTCCAAAGATACCTTTCTAC
>JALDNG010002915.1:0-73446 GCA_024349245.1 Neodontobutis hainanensis | reverse complement strand
ATCATTTTATGTTGATTTAAAACCACGATTTTGATCAATTATAAATTATGAAATGGAAAGTGATTTTTAATATAAAATTTAAAATTTTCAAAAACATTTATTACAGATGAAAGTTCATGATTTCGATTTTAATAGGAGTAATATATAAGTAAAATAACAAAAGTTAAAATTTAAACAGAGCTTAATTTTTTGATTAACTTGAAAGAAAATAAATATTACGATGATTAAAGCAATCATCAAGTCATCTTTTATGATATCATAATTTTGCACACGTAGATGTGAATTAGAAAATAGTTTTGTGTACATTGATGTTTAAGTATCTTGAAATTTTAAGATGTATAAAAAATTTTAAAAATCATCGTGTTTTAAATTCATTCCATATCTCTCAAATAGTACAATAAAATCTGGTAAATGCAGGGATTGAAAACTGTTTTTCCATTACATTGATGGTTTTATATGATCAATTATGTTACTTGAAAGATAAATGTTACTCTTCGAGTTACATTACCAATTCTATCAGATTTATTAAATAGATGACAAAATTAAAAATTATTTTTTCAAAAAAATTGTTAAATTTTCATTACTTAAGTATAATTACAAAATTGAACAATTTTGACGTTTCATGATTGACATTAAACCCCAGATATTCAAACATCTCAAAATATTAATTCGAGATATAAAAATGTATATTTTATATTTAAAACTAATTTTCTTTTTACGAATAAGTCTTAACTCATATTTAAATTTAATATGTTGAATTGAACTTGTTTTCAATTGAAATTTCCTTCATAACAGTTAAATTATGACATTTTGTGAAAATAATCTATTAAATTTTCAAATAAAACTCTATGATCCAGTCATGATAACATAATGTTATCAGATAGTTTTTGAGATTTCCATGTTTATTATTTGATATTCTCACCTCTGAAAATGCTTTACCTATTTAGCTTATTCAATTTAATTTTTATGGAGTATATTATGAAAATGAAAAGCTCTTTTAAGTGATGAGAAAAAAATAGATATTTAAGTCAGTTTAACGATACACCTCCAAGGAATTTGAATTATCTAGACGGTTTGTAAATCAGAAAAAGAAATCTATGGGCCAATTTTTCATGAGTATATATAGGTTAAACTTCTTGTATTCAAGTAGCGAAGGTTTGATAACTACATATATTTAAAAAATCTCTTTTTTTCTTTTGCAGAGTCGAATTCATGATTATGAAAAAAACGTACGAAACTGTTTCAAGCTAATGTATTCTTTTTTTAATTCGTGAATTATAACTGAATATTCGACGTAGTTTAAAAGACCGAGAATTGTTGTGATTTATTGGTAAATTATAACCCAAAATCAATTTTGAACATTTTGAAACAATTGCAAATATAGTTCGAATGAATCACAAAACTAAAAATACTTTTCACTGTTAAACATTTTAAAATTTAAATTATCTAAATCACATAAATATTTTTGTTGCAACATAAATACCTGATTTTCTCAAATTTTTAAGCTTAATTTCGATTATTTTTCTGACATTATGAATGAGTGTCGTTAATGCTTACTTTGAAAAGATTAATCTTTCGAAAATTCCAACAAAAAATTTCGAAAAAATTGATCGTTTTAAAAAGAAGTGAAAACGAGCGACAAATTAGAAAAACACAAAAATTGTTATTTTTATAAAAAATAAATACCAAAGATTGTACATTCATTTGATGCCCTGTAAATGATAAATTTTAAATAAAAATAATAATAAAAGGCTAAAATGTAAAAATCCAGTTCATTTATTATCACACATTAACAATTTTCTTTATATTTATATCTTATGCAATAAGATTAAAAAGAATTTTAATCACAATTTCTCAAGTACTTTTTATTACAAAATTTAAAATTCTCAAGAAGATGGATGTATATTTTTTAAATATCAAATTATATATCTTTCAGTATTTAAATTTCAAATCATAACTTTCTTTTATAAATATCAAAGATTTATTGAATAAAAAAATATCTTTCAATCTGAGAAATGTGTAGTTTTTCAAGTAAAAATGTTTAATGTTCCAATAAATTTAATTTTAGATGTTTTATTTTCTCACTTCCAGATTTATAGTTATAATTTCATAGCTTTCATAGATATATTTAACTAACGATAGCGAAAAATAACCATTCAAGTTTTATACACGTGAGTTTATGTTATCAGTTCTAGAAAATGTATAAATATTTTATTTTCCGACGTCCATGGAAAAGGTCTCATTTAAACAAGTTAATAAAAAGTATCTATGGAATTAACGATCATAATTTAAATTTATCTTTAGTTTTCTGGATGATGGATTTATCAAATGAATTTTTAAAGTAATTAATTCCATAATAATAACATATATCGATATTTTTTAAAGTGTATGAGATAATTTGAGATTTTATGATTCTATTGTGTCATCCATTGAAACAAAATAAAATTTTAAAATGAATGGAAATTTACTACAGTTTAAATAAACATTTAAGGTTGTCAAAAGTTGTCTTTAATTACAATTTAGATATTAATTTATTGTTTTGAAGTTCTTTCAAGATTCATTTTCATTTGTGGAAACTGTAGCTTTACCTTTTAAAAATCTCTAAAAATTGTATTTTTTAATAAATCTTCAGATATACTTTATATTTCACACGTTTTCCCACTTTCTCGTCTTAGATAATTTTGTGACTTTGTAAGCATATAAATGTTTTTTTCCTTTAATCTTGAAAAAGGATTCTATTTATCATTTTTTTTGTTTATCTCTCCACAATATCACTATTTTGTATTTGTTGATGTTAGAAAAAGTTTAAATCGTTTAAACCAAATTATTTTTTATGCTCAATTAATTTTTGTTGAATCTCTCATGTTTGGAAAACTAGGTCTATATACTTTAAAATAATTTTTATGGTCATTCATTTAGCATAGATTATTTCGAAGTTGATGTGCTTAAGTTGAGTCAGCTTTATAATAACCCATTATTTTGAAGAAATATTATCATTATAATTTATAATGAATACTACTATTTTTAAATACTTTTATCATGAGGAGTTGAGTTAAACTATGTTCGCCTCCCAGTATTATTCATCATTTAAAATTTGTCTATATTTTTATCAAAAATATTTTAAGAATTGTTTCTTTAAATGCAGACAAACAATGATAAAATATTCATAATATTTTTATTTATCTTTAATCATTAAATATTGCTAAAATAACCCTTTTAAATTTACATTTAAATATGAGTGCAAAAATTTTTAATACTACGTAATTTTGTTTTTCTTGACAGATCAAAACAAAAATGTTACCGAAAATATTAACTTTATGTTTGTGTCGCAGCGAAATTTGTTTTTAAACTAGCTCAGTAAATTCTTTTCCGTCAAATTTTTTATAAGCGTTTTAATTACATTTTGGTTGAATTACAAGAGTTCAATTACAAATTTTATATATTTTGACAAATTGTTTTCGGAGTAAGTTTTGATCAAAACATAAACATATGTAAAGGTAATGCGAATTAGAAATGATCTATCAAAAGCCTTTGCTTTTAAGAATTTTCACGATATATCTGTTTTTATTACGTTACTTATTTGTATTTTTGAATAAATTTACAATTTCTTTTCTTTTGAAAAATGACGAATTAAAATTTATTTCTCTCTTCTTATTTCAATATGATTTTCAAAATAATTTTGCTTTTGATATTATTTTCCACTGAAAATTTTTTGGCTTAAAAAGAAAAGATTCGTTACTTTCATTGTTTTCTGAAACTATTTTTGTGGTAAATGGAAGTATGCTGTCAATATGATGCAAAATTTATTTGTTTATATCTAAATCGAATATAATGAGTGAAATTCTTTCTTCAATGAATTTTAAAAGTCGGGAGAAGTTAGTTAAATTTTAAAAATATTCTTTTAAGATTTCTTAAGATTTCATTCAGTTATATCCACATCTTTCAAAATTAAATTCAATTTTTTCACATAAAGATCATAGAATATATCGTGTTCATTTGTAACTGTAATACTAGTTTTGAAAAATTCAATAGTAACGTCAGAGAAAAGTGTGTTTAAGAGGTGAAAATTTAGATAAACATAACTTTTCACATCACAGATAACTCAAGATAAATGTGGTGATTTAGGTATGGTTCGTTTTCATAGAATGATCGAAGTTACTCGATCATATATCTGATTGGATCGAGTAAAATTCAGTCTCTTTTTACAATAAACTGTATGTTTTAAAAACTTACTTTTACATCACGGTTGCTCATGTGAGTGAATGATTTGTAAAATATACTCTCACGTTCATTGATAAATACTTGAGGTATTAAGAAGATAATTTTTCTTTTTATAATGTTATGGTCAAGAATGGATTCTTTAATATAAAAATGAAAAATGAAAATATTAATATTTTAAAAGATTCTAAGAAATAGCAATGCGTGAAATTAAAAAGGATGATTTTATGACTTATTTTTCTGCTTTTGATTTTTAAAATGCGACGGACAACATTTAATGAAATTAAGCTGAGCTAATTCTTATTGGGTTTTTATCATTTGATTTTATAAATGAGTCTTCAGATTGGTAGAAATTCAGAATAATATTACTTTAAACGTAATTACCTTATCCTGATTTCTAATTTAGAATTACGGATTCATTTCAAAAAGTTAAACTGACATAAACATTTTAATCTTAAAACTGTTAAAAATTATTGTGTTCATCTGTTTAATAGTATATACAAGGGAATGGAGTGAATTTCTTAATTTTGGTTTATATAGGCTTTTACATATTTTATAGATTAAATAAAAAATTACGAGTCAAATCCTGACATCGTAGGATGATTTCCAAAATATTAAAACCTATATACAATATGAAAAATAATAAATTGCTACATGAGTTAACTGACTGTTAAATATTTATATTTGTTGCAGGTGTGATTTTTGATTAAAGTATACTCCATAAAAGGTAATTCAACGAAACTCAAAATTTTGTGATAACTTCATATTTATTTTTGCCAAATAAATCTAAATAATTTATAACTTATAAATTCATCTTGTTAAAGTTTTATTCAATCTAAACTTATTTTGTGAAAATTTTTATTTCATAAAATACTTGTAGACGAACATGAATCTAATAACTCTTTTATCAGATTTAAACTTTGAAAAAGGATCAGAGCAGAGTCGAAATTTATACAATAGTTTTATTGTTCCAATTTAATCATAAATGCAGATCCTCAAACACATTTATAGGAGGATATTAATTTATCGAAAAAACCTTCATTGTTTACACTACTTATTTTATTAAAACAAATATTGTTAACTTTCTTCTCATGTCAATTTTATTTTAACATTTTGAGCTCAAATTTTTGTTTGTTGAGTTTTGATCGATGAATAATATTTTATTTTTATTGTATTATTCTAATTCTCAACTTTTATGTTTACCATCCAAAGATCGTCTAATAACCTGAAGAATTAAATTCCATTTCCTTAAATTTTAAATCAAAGAAAAGTTTGTTTTTCATTGTTTTTATTTTTATTTAATTTGTAGAAATGAATGAAAAATATTATAACCTCGTTTTATTCGTCAAACATTATATATATTTTATGTTGGCTTAAAGTACTTCATTTTCAGATTCCGTTTTATCAATTAAATCACAAGAAAATAGATTTAAACTCAACTGATAAAATGCCAAATTTATATCGAGGCGAGTTAAAAAATAACCATGTGTGTGTATTTTAATGTCTTCTTTTTCTTTTAGCTTTATAAAAAATCTGAATGATTTCTCGTCTCATTGAAATCGGTTTATATTTTTTACATGTTATATAAATGTTAGCCTTTTCGATTATACATTAAACAATTCACATTTAGTTTTTATGAAGCTAAATTCATATTTGATATTTATATATCCTTTGTGATCATCTACCTATGTTCGCTAATGTGCCAGATAGGAAATACTTCAATGTTTAAAAAAAATTTTTTTTGAAAAAAATGTCTTTGGTTGTGAAAAATTGAGTTAAAATATTTAATCATGCGCTCAAGGTTCGACCAGCTTAAAGGAAAGTTTCTATCTTTTATTGAATAAGTGCAAAACTATTACTTCTTAGTCTTACAAAAGAGATGTATTCACTTCTAAAGGTAAAATGCCGCAGACTTAGAGTAGGCCTAAAGGGTCTAGTAGAGGGTGAAGATTTTAATGGTTGATCGTTCTACACCATCCGACACCAGATTTTGACATGTTGACAAGATCGCCGAACTGAAGTAAGTGCTGATCAGCAAAACCTGGTTTGCATATCTTGGCCGAAATACTTAACACAAGAAGATTTCTTCCAAAAGATGCCTTTGTAGTTTTGACTCATCTTTGCTCATTAAAAAAATTTTACCAAAACAAATGATTATCCTTTGAATCCAAATAAACATGCGCACCAATTGAAGATTCCTCTTTTTATTCTGTGCTTTAAATCTAAATCAAAGTGAAATAAGATTCCGAAAACAGAGTTAGCTTCTTGAATTTTCAAAAAATTGTGGTGTATGCAAGGTTATTTATTCATTTGCCGAAAAGTACATTTTGATAAAATATTCTGGATTTTACAAAATCATGAGAATCTGATAAGATAGGCGTGCCTTAAAACTGACGTATGAAAGAAAAATAAGTTATAAGACAAAAATAAAACAAACACGATTTTCAATACGATTAATTAAACACGGGAGCGCTTAAGATACTGCATAGAATTAAATTAAAAATAAAAAGCCTAAGATCAAACGTATTCCCATGAGAAGAAAAAAAACACACGATTTTTGTGAGTTGTGTCAAACATAAACAGCTTGAAGAAAATATTCCTGTGTGAATGTTTTTAGGAAAATCAAATAACATTCTAATGTATCTATAGAGGATTGTTGAAGTGAACCCTATGCCGTATATTCTGTGTTGTTATTTTGACATTTAAATAAAACTCTAAATTAATCAGACAATGTTACATTTGTGCTTTAAATATTCTTAGTTTATATGACATATTCGCCATTTATCGGTAAAATTTGTAACCTGTATGGTTTTGATCGGTTTTGACCTATCTGGATGTGTTTACAAATTTCATTTCTCAGATCAGTTTTTGAAAATATATTTTTCCATGAAATCGGTAATTAAAGATAACTACGGATCAGAAGATTTTAATTCTACGAAATTGGTAATGCTCTTGAAGAGATGAATGATGTTTTTTTGATGCTGTGAGAATTATCAACAATTATCCTGAATAAATATTTTGTCATAATTTTGAAAATATTCACAAATGGTGTTGTTATTCGAAGACAGATTTTCAAATTATCACGCGAGTATATAACGTGATTGCGCCCTGATAAAAGATAAATAAAGGATTTTAATATTCACATTACAAGTTCATTTTTTCCTAATAATAAATATTTCACAAAATATAAATCGATAAAATGATTAATTACATTTTTTTCCATTTATAATAAAATAAATACATGCTTGATATCAGAAATTTACATTAAAATTCATAACACTGTTAAGTTATATATGTTTTGGAAAATATACTTACACATGAGGCACTCAAAAACGTGGATACATTTCTTAAGAAATAAAGGGAAAAAGAAAGGTCGCTCACCTCTCTCGAAAAAGTTAATTTCATTTCTGAGATTTAAGCGTTTTTTTAAACAAAAAATCACAGCCTGAAAATTATAAAAAATAAATAACATCTTATTGAGATGATGTTTTCCTCATATTTGTCATTATATAACGAAATATCACGTCAAATCTTTAGTTGTCCACCATTAGAACAGAGTAAAAAATGTACAATCCTCTTCAAGAAATTCTCAGTTGATGCAATAACCATTCATAAAATTTGATGGTGTTAATTTATTTTCTCAAAGAATTTATTAGTCAAATAGCAAATATTTTCTCTAATTTTAAAACTAACAGAAATAATAAAAACAGATTAATATGTATGTGAAATATCCTGAGAAATGAAAAAAAATGTGGTGTAGTTTTTCCTGAACTATAGTTTGTTATATTTATTTTCTGATTGAGCAGTTATGAGTTTCTCAACGAAATAACATATTTTTATGAGAGTATAAAAACCGTGATTAAGTTTTCAAAAAGAGTAAGCATGTTCATATACTCTCCAAAGGGACGTTGTCTAAACCGCAGTTTATGGATTGATATTGTTTCAGATACAGTGAGACAGACACTTAACTTAACATTCGAACTGTTCTCTCCCTTGAAGTGGTCTTAGTTTTTCAGAATTTCCTCATTGGGAAGCACATTTTCGAACAAAGCTTAACCTTAGTCGCATCGTTATAGATGATAATCGAGATAAAATATTCCCAAAATTAACTGTTTTTCAATGTAAAAATTTGCTGTTTTTATAAAAATCTGACAGTTTTTAAGGTATTTGATATAAAGGTGTGTATAGGTTAGAAAAATGAAATTTAGAGTTTTAAGAAAGCCAACATAATAAAAATACTATTTTGGAGAGTATCACCTAAAATTGCAAAGAAAGTAAAAACACGCATCTTACGTAGAAAATTATGTCAGCGCATGAAAACAGAGTCTAACTTCAAGAAATTAAAAGATTTTAATTTTGATAAAGTTGTAAAAGTAAGGGTAAGGGCGAATAAAAAACGAGGGGTATCTAATCCTCAAAATAACCAATAATTCTGACGGTTCTTAACCACTCAAACCCCATAATCTACTGCTTAAGGGTCTTACTAGCTTACTTTTGCCAGATGATTTTAATTCAACTTTTTAAGAGATCTTTTTTAATCTTCATTGTAGAAATATATCAATGAAACATCAAATAAACATTTGCAATTATCGGTTTACTTAAAAGATATTATTTTATCAGTTTAACGATCAAACATTTTTAATGAGTATATTCAGATTAAATATTATTATAAAATAAATTGAGCAAATAGAGATCTAAGTAACTCAGTAGGTTGCATAGCTTTTGATTTTAGATGCTTAAATGCATATTAAATCATTTACGTTGGCGCTTGCGCATTAATTGATTGCTAAACTATTTTTATTATAACAGTTTAGATTAAATTAACTATAACGAACAGGAATTCATGATTTAGATTTGTGATTTTTAATCATATATCATATGTCAGAAAGATTGTAGTATTCAATCGAATTGTATCATTTCAGATCTTCAAACCTAAATGGAAAACAAATATATTTTGGTTTCATTCTCATAAATATTGATACGTTAAATTATCTGTTCTGTTAACATTTTTTATTGATTTGTTAATGATAAATTAGAGTTTAGAAGATTATTCAAGATGAAATTCGTTTTATTCTTATTAAATTTTAATCCTGTAATAATCATATTATAACGAAATTATTTATTTTCTAAGAGTGTGATGTTAACGGTTTTTTCACAATGACATTATTAACTATTTCTAGTTAAACACGTTTACTCATTAACTAATCTGAACAGATTAAAACCATTATAAATAGGGACGCAATTAGTACACACGCGGTCAGGATTTCAAGCTATTAATAAGTTTTGTTTATAAATATATTTCAGAATGAAAGGCTCATTTGTTGTCTTTGTGCTGCTGGTTATTATTGTAGATAAGGTTTTGCTTGATAAAACGGTAATATTTTATGATTTCTCATTTTGAGCATCGATGCTTTTTTATGAAGCTATCTTTCTGATATGAATTTATGACGTTATTTTTTAAGTCTTAATTAATTTTATCATTTATTGTAAATCCCCGGTTTTTCTTATAAGTTGCTTTTCCTCTTTATAATATTTTATTTTTTATTTGCAAGTATCATTTTTAAGTTGACCGAGTTTGCGCCAAATCATTTACTCTTCGAAACCTAACTATCGACTTGTTGTCGGTTCATTTGATGTCAAGATATATCTTTAATTCACCTTATTAATTTTTGAATCTATATCTTCCATTTTTTATTTAATAAATGATTTTCCTTTCTTTTCCTATCAATAATTTGCCTCATAGTTAAATGCCTTTTTTATATCCATCTAATGGTTGAAATCCGTAGAATCGTAACATTCTGATTTCAAAATACTTCCTTTAATTTAATTTACATAGTTTTATACCTTTGATAGTTAAAGTTATCCAAATATTTTTTTATATTAAGCTTATTTTTAATAACAGAGCTGATATATTCTTTGCACGAGTTTTAGTTAAATTTTCAATTTTTATGTTTTTAACTGTTTGCAAATTTTGAATTATTTCGTTATTTTTGAGTAAGTTTGAGATTGTGATATAATTAAATTATCAATTTACGTTTGAATAATTGGTGAGTTTACTTCATTTTAGCGTTTATATTTAGTCCTTATTATTATGGCACGATTCCTTAATTTCACTCTCAATTTTTCATTTTCTCATGGTTTTTCAATTCTTGTTAATATTTTATGATTTTTGCATTTTCGGTTTTTTACTTGGAATCTGTTTTCTTTATTCTCGTATTTGAACCAACTTACGCTATGTTGTAATTCTTTAAAGTATTGTTTCTCCGCCTCTAACTCGTATTCTGCCAGAATCTATATAATTTTAATTAATTTTTCATTATATATTCTTTTATTTTGACCATAATCGTTGAAATTTACATGGTTTATTTTCATAGTTTGGTCCAAAAGTCAATAAGGCTTTCAAGGCTCTTAAATCGGAGAAACCTTTATCGAAAGAGGACGCGGTGAGTAACAATTTTAATTCAGAAATCTAGAGAGACGGTTACTTTAGTTTCTATTTTAACTGGCCTAGCAGTGATTATTTACTTTCTCATTTTATCTGACACTTATTTTAGAAATCTCCCTTTGACCCTAGTAACCAATTTGGAATTGTGGAAAATAAAGGACGGATTATTCGAGTCTGTGAAGAGTCTATTTGGGGCGTGAAACCTCATAAGGGAAACAAGCTTAAAATAGCTGTCCTAGGATCTCAAGATGATGTAAAAAGTCGAAATAAGGTATAAGATAGTTTGTAAACAGAAATGTGAAAACATATTTAATAAGTTACATGAACATGTGAAAAACTATGGAGTTTTTTTTTATCAAATTCATTTTCAGTTTGATTTCAGAACAGCATTTAAGGAGTTACGTAAATCCATACCTCAAGTAAATGAATAATTAATAAAAAGGTGGATGCGTAATTCTTGTTCGTAATATAGACCTGCTACTCAAACAGTCTCATGAATGAAGAGATTCTAGTTATTAACGTTGAAAGAAGTGATTGTCAAAGTAGATTAAAATATTATTTTGACACGTAAATTTTTATCTTGTCATCTTAGTAATTGCTTTTTTCGTTATTTTTTGATTCTCGTCTTGGTGTTAGTTTCCCTTGATTTACAATAGAATATCTTTGATTTTACAATTATTGTTAAATCTTCTCTGTTACGACGTTTTTACTTCTGACAACCAGTTTTTCTGTTGAACTTTTCTGAGCTATATACTTTCCTTCATCGAGGTTAATTCAAGAAATCAATTCAAATTTTAATTCATAATGCTTGAAATTCGCTCATCTGTTTATTTTTTACGTTTGCATTCACTTTGATTTCAATGCGCCTAAAATCAAACAAAGTTTATTTACGCCTCTTATATTTTATTTATCAACACAACTATCGATTCTCATGAGTTATCAAACTCTATCTTCACAATTTTCAATATAACCCATATTCCAAGAGTCGAGTGATGCTTAACGTGGTTAATTAAATATAGTTTCACGATATGATAAATTTACGTTTATTTCCGGTAAATTTAACCTCATTACACTTTAACGTATAACATGGAAAACTTCAATGCATCGATCTTGAATGCGAATCATTATCAGCTAATAATAACTTCTTAACACTTAAAGATCCATCGATCAAATATTAAAGCGCGTTTAATATATTATTTCACGAGAGTCATCATGTGTCAGGTTGTTTCCATTTATATATTCAATTATCTCCCAGTTTATAATAATATTCTTGAACTTTTAAGATTTTTCATTACTTTTGGTTGATAAACCAACAGAACCATTATCAGGTTCTCATTCGATAACCTTAAGATATAATTTTTATTCAGTTCATCACCTCTTGTCTTTCAAACATAAATATTTTTATGTAATTTTTTCTTTGTATATTCGTGCATTGGTTATCTCAACAATCAAATAGCATTTACCCAAAGGTACCATTTTTCAGCGATCCTGCGCCTGCACGTGCGCAATATGTTTAACTATAATATAGTCCTCTTTTAATTTTGTAAAAATATTATTCCCTAGAAACGCAGAAGCCAACGTAATACTCTACAAAGGTACATGCTGTAAACATTTATCTTTCTTATATGAATTGAAATCGCTATAACTCCAAGTAAGATAAGTATTATTTTCTTTTAGTTGTATAGGGTTAACTTTGAGCAGAAACATCATAATAACTGTTTCCATAATCAACAAATAATGATTAAACTCTTATCGGTGGGTCTTATAAGCTAATATTAAATTTAACATCAACTGAAGAATTTTTTTCAATTTTTATCATAATTGTATTAATTTTTCCAACATTGGTTTCTCCATATTTATATTTTTAACTTTGACTTGAATGAACAGCTCCTCCTGATATATCCTACTCCCTTCAGTTTTCCATTTTCTAAAATCCAATTCACCCATTTTTTTAACTTTTTGCCACTTTGAAAATTTTCAGGGTTTGGTTATTTCGATCAACTGTCATAATATTGAAAACGAGAATCTTATATTGCTAATAAATACACACCTATAAATCCTCCTCGTGTTTCTACTGTTTTTTTGCATTGAGATATGATCGTAGTATTTTTAACATAGATTGGAGATTTTTTAATTGCTTGAATGGCATTGTTATGTAAGCTGTTGTCTTTTCTAAAAACGAACCTAAGAAAGAAGAGGTTTATTAATTGTAGGTTTTTAGAATTAGTACATCGATTTTATATTTATACAACTGTAAATGATTTTCATGTTGTCTTGAATGACTAATTGTATCATTGTTTATTTAAACTATTTTTTGTAGTTATAATATTGATAAATTTTTTATTCATAGTTTATAAGATAATTAAGAAAGTAAAAAAGTCAATTTTCGTGTTCAATCTTATAGCAAGAATACAAACTGAAATATATTTTTCATTTTAAAACTTATTTACGTTGTATCAGAGTTTTTCAATTAATTTTAGGTTTTATCTTTAGGCTCACCATACATTAAATGATGAACAACGGCGATGGGAGATTTTACGATCTTAAGCTATGTTATAAGCATTCCTTTAGAGAGTTTGGATCAAATTTGAATTCTCCTTTTTTCTGAGTTTTCGTGTTTTAATACCGAATCTTCTTCTTTTGTAAATCCGAACTTTGGTATTTTTCGAATATTTAATTTGGAACATCCATTGTTTCTAATCTCTTGTGTAATGAGCATAAAAAACTACAAAGTACTGGTTTCGATCGTCAATTTTAACAGGACCAATAAAATTTCATGTTCACAAATGAAACAAGTAATCTGTAATTATGGGTTACAATTAGACTCTGTGTATATCTTTTTAATTTTTGTTAAAAATTTATCCCCATATTTTATTTTTAACAAACTTTTTCTCGTGAAGCCAACGTAAACTTTTTTTATGGAAATATTTGTCTCTTTTCCACTACAGAGAGCACAGCTAAGATATGACTGACGATTCTGAAAATTTTATCTCATTTCACTCTTACATTCTGTATGTTTTCCGGATTATGTTCCTCTTTCAAAAATATAAAATCGTTAAAGAGAACCTTCTCATTATTTATTTCATATTAATATGGCTTTAGTTGTCAGACTTGTTAATTCCCGAAATAAGCTGGAAAGTGAATTTATTACCGCTCCTAGAAAAGTACAATATATTTTATTCCAATTCATAAATCCAAGATACTATTCGAACTTAGTTACATTTGAATCATTCAGTTTTAACATTATTTTTAATTTTCATTCTCTTTGGAATAAACGTAAATTTATTTCAACAAAAATACTAACATTTTATTTTTGATCTCGTTAGTTCTTAAAATTTACTATTCTTAAAAAATATCACCTTCGTAAGGCTTTTGATTTCTTTTTAGACAGGTTGTAAGGATCATTTTGTCAGTCTTAAAGCTAGCGGATTACTGTTTCGACAGTGAATTAGTCCATTGCATTGAAGAATAAAGATAGATTATAATGAATTCAGAGGATCAGCTCGTCATCTGCGATATAAAGAGTTTTTAACGATTCATTAGATGCTACCTTTCAAAAGTATTAAATTTTGGATGAACAATGAAACATTAAAGATATCAAATATTATAATTAAATTGATAATTTTTCAAACTTATTTCAAGTTTTAACATAAATATAGTTCTTTAATGTTTGACAGGGTTTTTCTTGGCAAATTTAAATTCGTATACTCTTTTTAGGAATCGAAACAAGCTAAAATACAATAAAACAAAATAATATTTATTTGGTAATTTTGCGGTTAGTGAATGAGTTTTAATAAAGCTTTATTCATGGAATGATTAATATAGCAGGTTGTTTTATGTATGATCTTGTTCCTCAGAGTATACGAGTACATTAACAATTCATGCCTTTCAACTCTAAATGACTTAAATTTGTTTCCATATGCCTCTGAAACGTATCTAGCGCGTTGGATACCAAATAGCATCACAGATTAATATTTACCGTCACATTCCTGATTTTAGCGTCAATCACCCTTTTAGGTTGGTCTTATTTGGCCAGATTTAATTTTTAATGTTTTTAAGATTTTCGAGACCTTCCGTCAGTCAATGAATTCGTATATTTAAGTGGGTAGATGGAGCAAAACTGTTTCTTGTGGTAATTCGATTTAATCTTCGAGTATTGTACAAATCACGTCGTTATCATTAATCTATTCATTAAAAAGAATTGCATTGACCGTGAAATTATAATCAAGGCTTCATATCTAGTCTGACTTTTTCATCAAAAGTGGTTTGAACTATTTAAAATGATTTTTACGAATACAAGTTGTGCGCCCGATTATATTGAGATTTTCTATGTTAATGATGCATTATATCAGATTTGTTCAATTTTCATTCTTAATTGAGAAAATAGCTTCTTAAACTTTTGATTAAGTTTTAAAATGTTTTGTTATGTCGTCAAGAGTTCTACCGTGTATTTACTTCATTTTTGCATTTTTGGTATTTCAAAATTATTTTTGTCAACAATAAGTTTGAGGGATTAAAATACATATTTCCTAATATCTTTTCGAAAGTTGATAATTTTTGATATTAAGAGTTATAATAGGAAAAATTTATATATTATAATGATAAATTCTCTGTGACTACACTTAAAATTGCCTTACTATACTGATCGTATTGTATGTAATTCTTGACAAAATTAGTTTTTTATGATACTATTTTTTCAAAATTAAATTGGGTGGCCGAAAGTTTGTCTTATTATTTATGGCTTAATTATGATTTTTTAATTTAGGATGCTCAATGAAATAAATTTTCAGCGCTGTTTTCTCAGGTTTCTATATTTACATCATTACTTTCTTGAAGTGATCAGTGATGAAATGTATATCACATTCTTTCAACTTTTTCTTAAACTCGTGTAATATACACAATTTATTGTTCTGTCTTTGATCCATCTGAGTTTGCGCAAAAATGTTTAAGTTTCGCATAAAGTTGATATGCTCAGTCTAACTGCGTTTTTCTAAATGATATTCCCAAAATGACACGCGAAGGATTATTTAATAAATAATTTTCAAAAGTATTCTAATAAGGGTTTCAGGGTCCTCAGATGGATTATCTATTATCGGAAAGAATACGCACATTTATTTGTACTCTTGAATTAGACAGTTAATTTTTCGAATTATTTGCATTTTGAAAGACTTGTTTTATGATACATTCTAAACGTAAAGCCTTTTTTTAATCTTACTCTTTTTTTTTATCTCATGCCTTTGACAAGCTAAATTTTTCATTATTTTCTGCAGAAGAAAATGTGAAAATTGATTCCAGAAAAATCATTTTTTTGGCAATTCAGAGTATATTACTTTAATTTAAATAGCTTCTAAATGCAATTTAAAATCAGCTGAATTTTTGTTATGTATTTGAAAAAATATCATTTAAATGACATACTTAATAATTACAATAAAATAGGTGTTTACCACTTCCATTTTGTTGATAGATTTTCAATCCTCAAGAGGAATAAGCACTTTTTTAGTTTTTAGATTATTTATCAAAACTAACACCAATCAACAACTTCAAGTCAAACACCTGAAGGTTTATAATTGAGGAAAAATACATCATACTTTCAACACTTATGAAAATATTTTGATTGAAATGAGATTTTGGTTTTCAAGCATTTGTTGAGAAAAGGCACAATAATATTTAAAAAATTAACTGAGGTTCTTCCGAAATTTAAAATTAACACGTTTTTCAATTGATCTTAATATTCGAAAATTATAAAAAAAATTAACTTAAAAAATTATGTGAAAAGTATCTGTTAAAAATTTTAATAATAAAAAGTTTACGATTATCAATTGTTCGTCTGATCTGGTTATTTCAGCACATAGTGATATTTTGAGATCATTATCAAATTTCAACTTGAAGTTGGCTTTTTTAGATAAATCTTGTGAACTTCGGAGGTGTTAACTTGTTAGAATTTTCTAAATTTTCTCATTTTTATGAAATAAACTGTTTTTATGCTTAATTTTCAATAGTCTTAAATATCATCAGAAAAAAGATAATAAATCAGTCGAATTTAACATAATATCAATAAAATCTTCACATCTATCGTACAGGGTTGTAAATTCGTTAATATCGAAACGTTTACATGATAGCCAAGAAAGCTTGAAATTATTTTATACTCTGGACCATTAATGAGAAAAAATAAAAAATTGTTTTGAATTTTTCATGGACGTTGGACAGAGGTTTGAGGTTTCTTGTTGTACTTTTTCACATAAAATAATTGTGAATTTTCGAAATTGAAAGTGACAAAGGAACTTAAGCTGAAGCTTGTACGCTTTTTATTTTATTATTTTGCAGAATTATTTGTGAATAAAAAATTCATTAAAAGACGATTGAAATAATATGATTCAGAATTGAGAACTTTATCGCATAATTTAAGAGACTAAATTATGAGTAATTACCTTTCTAATAAGTGCATATTGTCGGAACCATTTATTAAATTATACTTGAATATTAAGCCGTTTTAATAAAAGAAAAGCATCAAAATGGTATAATTTTTGTATTTTAATGTCTATTTGAAGAGAGACGTCAGCCTTAAAATTACTCATTCCAGTTATCTGAAAATATTAAAAAATATTATTTTAAATATTCGGACATGTAGATATTTTTAGATTAGATAACAAAAATTCTCATTCATACTTTGGGAACAACATAAATATTATATCAATCAACCATTCATAGAATAAACTAATTTTACCTTAGTTTCCTTGGAACACATGCATTTTATACTCTGAATCCCTTCACAAAAGGAACAAAATAATATAATATATTATTCAAGTGATAAAATCGATAAAAATTTAACTGAGAATTCTTAATTAATGGCATCATTTTTAGTTACAACATATATTTGTTTATTTGAATAGTTATAGTTAGCTTTTGCCCTTATCAAGTCTTGTGTTTTCACTTTATTCATTTAAAATGTCTTGAATCTGTTTCTACATTGAATTTTAAGTGATCTTAAAGTTTGAAGTTTTATTTTTCGAGATGTGAAGAACTAGGAATGTTCAACACATCTCTATGTATCAGATGAATCCGAAAATTTTTACATTTTATACAACTAGAATTTTATCTATGAATGCTTGAAGCGATTGAGTTTAACGTTTTATGAAATATTTTTCTATTTTAATGGCACCCAATTCGCGTGCGATGTTTTACTTATGGTGGTCGACTTTACAACTCTTTAAACATTTTATATGTGTGATACCACATAATCCTATTTGGCAGAGTTTTTCAACATTTCTATTTATTTTTACAGAGAAAAGGTGAGTCAAATCTATCCAACCCTCTTCCGAAACGAGTTTACGAAAACTTTCTTCTTTAATCCAGCGCTCTAAACTCGATTTTTGTTGATCTGCGTCCGTTTGCAGATGATTCTTGGTCTTAACTGGTGGGAGTGGTGTGGGGATAAGTACTTAGTAAAATCTCTCTCTCATCGGCTATTAAAAGCAACTTTAAATTAGCGACATTGGTTCTTTGTTTCTATCTTTATTATACTTGAAGATTTATGACTTAAAGTTGAACGCAAAAACGATTAAACTCATTTTTATGATTTTTGATATTTTAAAGTTATAAATCGTACACATGATCAAAATATGCTCACTGGTTCTCACCTTTTACAGATTGATGAATAAAGTTGTGACTATAACTCGTAAAAGGGTCAGAGGCCAAATTAAACATTTTTATTTCGAGGTAAATCATTAAATCAATGCTAAATACTATAAAATATTTGATATTATTCTTACAATGAGCACTCTTAAAATAGGAAAGTTGGACTTTTTTGAAATTTTTACTCAAAAACCAAGAAGATAATTTTCAGAAGTTCCAAAAAATACAACTTTGGATGCTTCTTCTTTTCTTGAATGGTATCATCCCTAAACTTTGAGAGGTTAGAGAGATTTTAAAACTCGTCAATATATGGTTGAAATCTTTTTATCTCATTTCTTATGAAATAAATCTTAACTTTTCAAGCTTCATTACTTCAGAAGTAAGTTGTCGCTTTATTCCTTATCGAATTCAGAAATAATCCGTAAACTTATTTGTAGTGAAAAAATGCAACACGACATTGGTACTTTTTAAGAGTTGCTTTTATTCGTACACATTTTGATCTTGAAAATAACTTTTAAACGTAATCTTTAAAATGTAGAAAACTGAAAATCTACATCACGTTCAATTAGAGTTCAATAAATTTTGTTTAAAGTCATCTTGTAAATGGAGGAAAATACTTATAATGTGTGAATCTTTCAATAGTTATCTTGGTAATAATCGATCTGGAGCTTATAAGATGAAAATATGTCGTTAGATATTTTGAATTGAATGACATCAGCAGAATATACTGAACACAGAGATAAATAAAATTTTTAGATCAAACTACTTTTAACTGTTTGGTATTGATTAATTTGCATATTTTAAACAAGAAAAACTTGATTAATGCTAGCTCTCAAGAGATATTTTCATATTTCAAGGCTTTTTCTTAACTAATAAAATTCATGAGTTATAACGGCTTAGTTTTCTCTTACCGAGGTTTGGTTCAACAGAAGTGGATGTTAGAGATCATACAAAATATCAAAAGTTGAAAAGCTTATATTCAGAATAAATATAATCACAAGAGTTAGATTTACTTTTGAATGTTTAGTTAGTCAGGTTTATTAATTTCATTTTTGACATACATTGTTTTTATCAAGTATGATTAGAATGTTTAAAATATCCTTACATGTTCAGCATCTCTCAGAAAGTCATTTTCCTCTTAGTTTAACATGAAAATCACAAGAAAACTTTTTACTAATTTGTAAATTCGATTATCTAAAATTTAAGCTCTGAAAACAGACTTCACACACTATATGAATCATTATTTTGATATATCGCCACTTAAACCATTGATAAATTCAACATTAATAGTCGATAAGAATTTTAAATAAAACCATAGAATTCTCTCTTTCTTGTAAGATTGAATGTTTTGTATGAAATAAATTGTTCATCAAATTCAAAATCCAAATTTCTTATTTTAAAATTTGATAATCTGTCTCATTGTGTTATTTGGCAAAAAATTATTCTAAATTGATTCTCACACATTTTTATGTTCGTTTCTTGAAGTGCACGTGACTTTACTTTAACGTTGCAAACATCTAAAAGTTCACGTTAATTTTATATCTTAAATTCAACAAATTTAAACATTTATTAAGATGATGGTAGCATATTTTTCGTACGAAATATCACAAGATGACGTTTATTACCTTCTAAATCTATATATAACGTAACGATAAGTCACGCCTTAAAATTGCCTCAGTTCATGATCGAGTCTCTTTTATAAGCTAAAACAGATACTATGTTCCAATGGTTCATCGATTAGTGATATAGTCTTTAATTTTCAGAAAACACGAAAATTATGCAAAAGGAAAAGATGAGTTGGAATAATATTTTAAATCATGATACACAAGCACTTAAATTTCTAAATTCACATTTAAAGTTAAATTAAAATTTTTTTTCTCCACTTTGGTTAATTTTACGAAATCAGCTGTGTACGAATATCACATAGTTTATACTAACAGGTATGTCAGGGATGAAATTTGATGGTTTATATTATTATTAGATGGTTACATCTTCACAACGTAAACTTCTTTGACTCAAACAGTAATTAATCAAGATGTATTGATTTTTCAAAGGCTCATTTTATGATTTTTCGCATCATAAGATACGACCTGTGTAAGGCGTACATCCATTAAAAGTAGTTGATAATGCGACACTCAATAGGTCTGCAGACACCCT
Organism: Neodontobutis hainanensis; assembly: GCA_024349245.1. Classification (NCBI taxonomy): domain Eukaryota; kingdom Metazoa; phylum Chordata; class Actinopteri; order Gobiiformes; family Odontobutidae; genus Neodontobutis; species Neodontobutis hainanensis. The sequence goes on along the minus strand of JALDNG010002915.1, from coordinate 52,994 downwards.
ATGAATATGATACATAACACGTCAACTTTAAAGATAAATTGATACTTTCCTTTTAAACAGCCCTCACACATTTAGAAACTTAAAATTAGATTCATAGGTGATAAGAAACATTATTTTAGTTTATAAAGTTTCAGCATTAAAACCGGGAATCACAAAAGAGGAAATACCTTTGTAAACTTTACACGAAGTAAGGATGAAATTTTGATATATATGATTGAATGAGAATTTAAAAATATTTGTGAAAGCTAAAGACAACATTTTTCGACTTGAGATGTACGAAAAAAAAAATTTTTCAATAACTTTTTCCGAGGTAAGAAAAAAACAAGATCACCATAAAAGTTACAATGCTGAGAAAAAGGATTCAAATATTATATTTTGACTGAATACTTTCTCTCAAAGAATGATTAAATTTAAAATTTGCATGAATAAAAAATAATGGCCGTGAATATGAATCTGTGATATTTTAAATATTGAAAAATTGTTTATGGTAAGACTGGTTAAAAACGATTATCTTTGTAAAAACCAAAACATCCCATGAAACAACTATTGCATTTTCATTAGCATTCAATAAAACTTCCAAAAGATTAAATTAAGTATTCAATCGACTACCTATTTATGAGCAGTTACGTAATGACGCAGGACTAAACATTTTTAATTTTAAATAATGGAATGAATGTTTGATATATGCCAAATACGATTAAGATCTGAAAAGTGAATTCAAATATTTCCTTCAATGAGTCATTAAACAAGAACTCACTAAAACTATAACAGCCAAAATAAGGTAATCTAAATTTTTAGATGTTAACGTCGTTCAGTTAAATTCACTCTGAGTCTCATTGTATTTGGATTCGTTCACCGAAAACATGCTATCTAATATTTGTACAAAAACATATATTTTCTTCGACGTCTATAATTATTTTTAAAGGGGTGTGATCCAAGAAGTATCAACTTGATACTGGTTTGATGCCTTAAAGATTTCTTAAAAAATTATCGAAAATGATATTTTTGGTTTCTGATCAAGAAATCTTGTATTATCATCGAAAAACTATTAAGTGAGTAATTGGAGTAATTTAAATAATTAATCCTCATTACTAACGGTTCGGCCTTAACATATTTTCGAAAATCAACAAGTTTTTAATTCTATTAAATTTAATGATATTATGGTTGTATTTTATGTTTTACATTTTAGTCAACAGAGCATGTCTATAATTAGACTTTTTATTCCTCAATAATTTGTAAATTCTAGGATTTTACCGAAGAGCCATAATAGATGTTAGATTTTTGACACAGAACAACTTATATAAAAGAAAAGAAAGAGGTTCACACAATTTAAAACATTTTGTATTTAAATATTACCTTATAGATCAAAGAATACCATTTATAAGTTGAATCAAAGAAGAAAAATTAAATTATTTCATAGGTGAAAACAACATACAAATAATACAATCACAGTATACAAAAAATTTTAATTTTAATCATAATTCGACAAATTAGCATTCGTAAACATAATTTTAAGTTGAATATCTAGTTAAGATGTTTAAAAATAATATGAAAGAACAAGACGATAACAGAAAGTAAAACCGCATATTTTTAACAAGTGAGATTTAAGGATTACTTTAAACATTAAAATAAAAATTCAACAAAAATAAAGACATTAAAATTACTTTTGATCATTCGGCATTAGTTCTGGGTGAATTTTTAAACATGCGCTCATCGTTTCAAATTCAGAGATGCATTCAAATTCTTCTTTACTTCCCTTAGTTTTAATGAGACAGGTCATCGCTGCTTTGAACTCGTCGCCACATGCGCTGTACGGAATACCACCTAAACACGGACAATCCCAATTGATCTCTCCGTCAGGATTGATTATTCCACCGTTCTTAAACTTGAGTTTAAGAGGTGTAGATAATTCTTCTTCGGTTACAGTTATGATCAAATCTTTACAGACTTTGGGTTAAACAAGTGCTTTTGTACCTCTAGCTTCAGACATCAAAGTCAGCATTTTAGACGCTTGCGCAAATGACATCTTCATTTCGCAAAGCTATTAGCCTCACATTCTTCTTCTATCTAGGATTTACCTATTCTTTGGTTGTTGAAAATATCAAGCTTAGGTGCGAGTTTTTCGGGAGAACATACCGTATAAATAATAATTAACTTCAGATGATTACGAAATCAGAAAAACATCAAAGAAAGATTTTCTCAAATCCTGACGACAAAATGAAAGTATTATTCAAACAATAATATCTCAACGTGCCAAATTTTTAATTTTAATTTCAAGTTTATTGAATTTTTACCAAGAAAAACTAAATTATGTGGATGAATCCTGAAAATTAATAATAAGTATCGACATGAACGTAATATGCCTTCATGCCGCCAAATTTTGAAAATTTTATCATTTAACTTGCCAAACATCGTGTTTAAAAGCGGTTTTAGAAATATCGAATTAAGTCAAGAGCGGTGCGGCGCATTTGTCACATGTTTTGAGACATTTCTTTGTTATAAGTTGGACAATGCCAATATTGAACCCTATTCTGATAGTTTATATTGAGTTTTTCTTTCAGTTTAATTGTGTAACATTTTCAAAAATGAACTTTGAAAGAGAAGTAATTTCAGCTTGACAATACTTTTGCATAATTTTAGAATTTTCAAATGTTTTATGATAATGGGTATTTGATTTTGAGATTTTTGTGATTCTTTAAATTTGATCAAAGTGCAGTTTTAAAAAAAGTAGAGCGAGAACTTTCTTTATATGAACTCTATTTAAACGTCGAAAAGGGACCAGAAACCTATTGGTTTGAAGTTACAAAATATAAAGATTTCATTCAATTTCTACTTGAAAATGATCTTCAGGTGATAAAAGCTGTTACATTTAATTTCAAAGATTGAAGCAAAATACGTATAATAATAAATTTTTGAAAACAATTTATGACTCAGTAAGATTTCTTAAAAATCAATTAAGCTATTTAAAATTAACTTATCAAACATAAGTTTTAAACGTGAGCGCGGTTTGGCGAATGAGTTTGTATCGGTAAAATTGAAAATTCAACTTTCTAGATTGAACAAATGATTAAATGTATGTGTCTGATACTATACGTTTGTTCATATATCTTTAAGCCTATCAATATTTCATTTGTGCCGATTTCAGCCGCTGCCGCAAGCGTAATGTGAACGTATCCCATCAAAATATTCTCATTATCTAAGCATATCATTTCATAAGTATTTTGAAAGTGAGAAATGTGAATATGATAAAATTGTTAAAAAGATTGACCATGTTCTAGATTTTGTTTCAATCATTGTTGAAAAATTATGCCAAAAGTAGGAATTATCCCGTTGTTAACATTAACAAGTTTATCTGTTTAATGTAAGTCTATTTATTACATAAGTGAAATTTCCGCACATTCCTTAATCGTCTGGATTGTATTTATTTTTTGACTAAAAATTCTTGTATTTTATTCTTCCTTTTTTGTGAACTCAAACAATAACATTTCATATAACTGATTTATATAATATTTTAAATGTTAAAGCTTGTTGAGGTTAATGTAAGTAAAATAAGCCAATTCAGAAATATCCATTAAAAATTTTTCCACAAAAAAGTACGATACTAATATGTATGAAAACGATTTCTATTTTTAACGTATATGACAAAACTAGTTTCAACAAGATTGTTGTGCCTTTTAAATTTTCCGAAGCAATGCCTTATAAGAATAATTTTTTAAGGATATTTAATTGACTTTTGAACTATTTTTGTTAAAATCATGAAGTTACGTTACCAACTCGAATTATAAATTTTAAAATATGATAAATTCATTACTTCAATAAACTGTAAGAAACTATCCTTGTTACAATTAAGTTTTTACAAATTGCAAAACGAGAAAAAATATTTAAACATTGAAATAATCTATTTTTCATATGGTTAAATATGATTCGTCAAAGAAATAATACATATCATTTGTTAAGAATTTGTAAATCATCTGAAGATTTCAGAAAGTTCATAAATCTGCGTTTTATCTCTCATTTTATCGTCTTTTAACAGTAAAAACAGGATAATAATGCGAAAAAATCGTTAAATTGTTCGAAACTGAAAGAATGATTCTTTTGCTGAGTAATTGGAACAAAATTGTAATATTTTAAATTTACCAAAATTAGTTTAAGTATCAACGAACTAAAGAGAATACATGTGATAAATGAAAATAATTGGCGATAATAAAATTCAACCATCTTTAGTAGGCGAAACCTTAAAATTAACAAACACGCTTTCGTTTGTTTCAATGAATCTTCGCATTTTTACATTTTTTCGTGACATTAGTCTCAAATTTATTTGAGTTTTACTCTATTATCAAAATAGTAAAGACCAAATAAAACGTATATCTTCGTTTAGAGAAGTAAAAATCAAAAATCTTGATTTTTATAAAATGACAGAACGTTCTCGAACGCTTTTCATGGGAGTATTTTTGATTAAAAGACCCTTTAGAGAATTCATGTCTCTCCACTTTTTGCAGTACGCAACCTTTAAAGGCATCGGAACTGATAACTTTAGGAGTGGGATAAAAATGCAGGTTTATCCCACAAAAATATGTTTCCATGAAGTCTGTGTTTCATCTTATTTAATGTCTCGACCTTGTAACAGACATGCTTAAGATCAACTAGATTAGTGTTGAGGGAATTTAGGATTACCGATAAACAGCCCGCAATTAGAAAATAAGTTTCAAAGTTAAAGCTCAAAAGTAAAACTACCGATTAAATTTTTATCTTTGAGTCATCTTTTACTTCATTATCAAACGAGGAACAAAAAATCGTACACAATAAAATTAAGTTTATTATCTTTCACTTTGTTTCAAAGTTAATTCAGATATGATGAAGAAAATTGTTTTTTAACTTTACCATTCAACATTCGAGAGAACTTCTAAACGTCGATCATCTGTTGCTCAACTGTCAATGAAATTTTTGAAATTCAATAATACAAACCTTTTTTGTTTTAATTTCACTTTTTCAGATAAAACGGTGAAGTATCAAAATTTTATAATAAAGAAAGTTCCGTAACTCCGTAATATTTATCATCAAATCTATTTGTTGATGAAAAATAAGAGTTAAAATCAAAACTAAGGCAATTTCGTTTGATGTTTTTGTAAAATTACATCAGCATAATTTGATGAATGACAAGAAGAATTTAAAAAAATTTAGATCCAAACAGATCTAGAATAAACTAAAAAAGCAAAATCTATTTATCCCTGGATAAAACACTGAAACACATTCACTTTCAGTGTAAATTGATTTTCTTCTATGAATTTGAACAAACAGCTTTTTAAGTTAAAATATCTCCAACTGCTGATGGGTTTTTTTTTGAATATTATTTGCCATGTAGAGACAAATATTATTGATTATACAACAACATCCGATTGTTACCTTTAATGTAATAACTACCACGCCCGGACTCAGCGAGTTCGCGTGATAACTAATATAATATAATTGTTGAAAATTTTTCATTCATAACAGCTAATTGCAGGTTACTGTTTGGATGGAAAAAGTATTTTCTTTCGGTGATAGTCTTACAAAACAATTTATCGAAAGTTAGACTCTTAGAAAACAGAAAACTTCCCAGATTTTTATCTATTTCAAAAAAGTATATTCTAAGAATAATACCTTTGAAATAATTCGCACATAAGCTGAGTTTATTAGTCAATGGAGCGTAAAATTTATTTCAGTCACTGTTTATTTTTACACTTAATCCTTAAGGAAGTGTAGATAATTTTTTGAATCTATATTCTTGTCGTTGATGATTGAATCTACAAAATTTCAACTTTTAAGTGATAAACAGTAATTCCTTGCCTTTAAAAAATTGAAAAAGTGGCGTTAGTTATAAAATTAAAAATCGGTAAAACTCTGATTCATGAGGGGCGTTTTTTTCAATTAATTTTCACATTAAAATCTCAATTTATTTCTTAAAGTTACTTTAAAATAATTTCAGACATTGAGACTAGTTTCTTAAGAAAACAAATTTTCTCAGTTTTGAATGTTCATAATAGTTATCTCTTTAAATATCCTTAATTTTTGAACTTCGATAGTATACTTTAAAGGCAGCTGATCTAATAGAATAACTCCTTTTCTTTTGATTTAATTTTAATTTAAAGATTTTTTAAATGGTTTGAAATTATATTTTTACAGAACTATTTTTTGAAAGATTGGAATGAATAAAAGTTTTTGCTTGTCTTTAAAATAACGTTTGCATAAGAGATTGCTCTCCATTTGAGGTCTACCATTCTGATCTCTGTTTCCTACAGGACTAGTGCAAATATCTCTAGTTTTGAGTATTTCTATTGTTGAACTCGCAGAACTTCCATCCTATTCTCTACTCACTAGGGACGCCTCACCTCTGCGGTTTTCGTATTTTTAAAGGTAATTTAAAATTCGGTATCATTTTAAAGATTGATTATCAACAATTATCGTGAAAAGGCGACATTTGAAAAAAATTAACTCTTATATGAGAGAAAATACGAAAATAACTCAAAATCGATAAAATTTTAAATTTGCTTAAGTTTTTCTGAGAGTGAAAGAATCTTGGATGTTTTGGGCTTATGTGATCGTAACGTAACTTATATTATTCTGTAAACTGAATATAAAAGGTTACATAAGTTAATATACTCTCAAAATGAAAAGTATAAACAATTATGAATTATTTCATGTTTGAGCTCAAAAGGATAATATTTATATCAGGTAATTGTGGAATGTTATTCATATGATTCCATTTTATAGATTTTACAGCTTTCAAAAAACATTTTAACCATGATAATTAAGCCAGCTCTCGGTGATATAAATACTCTTGAAACCATATACTTTTCAAAATGTTCATTCAAATTTTAGTTTCGAAATGCTGCTTTATGCAAACGTAACTTATGTATCAGAGGTACGGTTGCCAACGAGAGTCAAGGGAATCGTGAGATTTTTAGTGTGGGTGGGTCCAAGCACTACCCGAAACTTGATGGTTACATTGTGACGAAGATTTAAAACGTCGAAACATATGAAGCACAGCCTAGTGGACAAACGTAAATAAACGAAAATATACTTCAAAAAGATGGCAGAAAATGTTGTTCATCCATGCGCAGAAAAAGATATTATCCTTAATGATACTTTTTACCTCTTAGTTTGATTAAATTCACTCATAAAATCAAATATTAAAGATAAATAAATTTTTTCATCAAATAAATCTACGAAACGATCAAATTCAAAACATAAACTCTTTTCACGAACATTATTTAGCAACTGGTCATCTTTTATCACCTTTCAATTTTTTTATTCTGAATCAAATTATTGTGAGCTTGTTAGACTGGATTGAAAAATACAATTTGTAGCGTGGCTGTCATATCAAATTTTATAATTAAATATTCGCGTAATTCGTTGATCAGTTTAATATTATTTTAGTTTTTTTAGGAGCAAAATAAGTTAAAGACACACTCAGACGGTTTTCAAAAAGCGTTTCGTGTATTTATTATATCCAGAGGATTCTTTTAAATTAGTTTTAGTCTTTCAGACAATCACTTCAATTTGGCGCCCTCCAACAGATTTACCTTATGTTTCATGGGATGAGGGTCTCCTTCACTAAACCTACAACCTTGTTATTCACCCATTAAAGGCGAACTTGTCTATGTTTCATCGTCTTTTAACGAAGAAAAGTTCTATCTTACCGTTAAGACTCCATAAAACTCATCTCTGTTGTATGTCTCAGAGGATGATAAACTTCTCTCAGCAGCCGTCGTTTCTCAAAAGCTCATTGCTCATCCATTGAAGATCGAAATGTTCTCTATTAGTTTGGTGATGATTCACAAAACCATTCACTTAAATTGTGAAGAATTTAGAAATTTAATTCGAGACTTAATTTGTGATAAAAATACTTAATGGTAGTTAGTCCTGCAACGTCCAACCACTTTTTCGTCGTGATCTTGATATGAATCGAATTAAAAATTTAGTCATCTTAACGATTGATACGTTTGCCCTAGATTTTGTCAATTTTATGTTAAGTTTAGCTACATTATGGTATGATATTTTTTAACATCAGTATTTGTGGTTTGTGGAATTAATATAGCAAAATAACAATTTCAAACCGTTTCCAATAAATTTAGAAAATTTAATAATCATTTATATCTGATAAAACTTATTGTTAGATGTTTGCTAAATTTCCTAATTGTTATTTGCCTCCGCTCCTATATATTTTTTTGCAAAAACTTGATCTTCAAAGTTCATTGAGGGTAGAATTTATCAATATTAATTAATTTATGTTTTTTTATTGGCGACTTTCGTTCGACATTATATTGGCAGCGATGTGATGAAAAATTTAATCTATTTTTATCAAGGATTAAGCTTCACAATATAAAGCAGTCGGCAAGAAGCATGTAAAGCTAGATTAGTCGATTTAACCTTTCATGTAAACTTTATGACAAAGCGCGTATTCCAAGCAATGTTTTTCCTTACATTTTGATGGTCCGGAAGGATACTGGCTGTCGACGAATAATTAAAAACAGAAATGAGAATCATTGTCGTTCTCGAAAATTTGCAGTTTTTTGTGAAATTAACTACGAAGCGAAAAAATTTCAAATTAGAACAAGAATTTAAATTTTATCCTTTGAAACGTGAAGCAGTAGTATGTGACTGACAGATAGGAACAAAGATCAACCAAATCTACTTGATCAATTTATTGTTGAAATCAACAATTCAAAAGTTCAATCAGGATGAATAATCCCGAATTTTCAATTATTTTGATTTCTGGAAGTTCGAGCATTTTGTTGGTCAACAAGAAATTTCACAAAGCTACATAAAATCATTAAATTCAAGCATGAGAAATATTATGAAGAATAGACTTAATAACCAAAATCTCGGCTTAAAACATCCATAATTGAAGATAAATCAAAAGACCGACTCAAATTCCGACACTCCATAGATGTAAAAACAGATCAGTACTTATCCTGGAAACTAAATGCGTAATTATCTGAAGCAGTTCCTATTTTAAGCAAAATTCCACATAAATCAATTTACCGCCGTATAAAACTTGGAAATGCCATTATTCTCAAAGCTTTAGACATTGATTGGATAAATCTTGTCTTAAGATCTATATCGGCATGTTTTTCTTCATCGAAAGTCAATGAATATTCTTATTTAAAAGCATAAACAACGAAGGAGTATACCAAACATAGAAACTGATCTTAAACTTCATAGCTCATAAATACGATGTTTTACTTTCTGGAAACACAAAATACAATCTTTCTTATTTTTTAATGAAGAATGGATAATACTCCCTTTCGTTTATATGGCTGAATTCATAGTGTCACTCAAAAGTGAAACATACAACATGAAATTTGATGAAACAGTTGGAGAAAATATTTTTCTCTTGAGTTTTGATTAAATTTGAAAATGTAATATTTACAATAAAATTTTGGGAAATATTATCATTAATAACCACGAGGGGGAGAAGACAGAACCCACACTGTTAGCTTGAACAGATACGAAGAGAAACACACGAATTTTTTTCAAGGAAAACTGAAATTTTAAATATCTTTGTTTTGGAAATTACATAAACAGATGATTATTCCATCTTTATTATTGAGCTATATTGGTGGATTTTAACCGTAAGCACTAAATTTTAAGGAAGTTATTAAATCATATTTATCTAATGTTTCTGAAAAAGTAGAAAGTCATAAAGAACAAATTTCTTGTGAAACCCAAATTGTGACCGTTTTTAAACCTAATGGCCTCGTTACGATCTGTGAAGCTTTTAAAGAAACATTAAATCCCTGAAAAAGACATTCGCCAAACTTTTTCAGATAATGGTGAAATAATTGTAAAGCTTCAACGAAGGTAAAAATTCAATCGGCAAATTAATCTAATAATTGAAAATACATAAAAATCCTCTTACTAATTTGATTCTACTTTCGATTTATGGTATTTATTCCAATAGAATATGACCCACTGTAAAGGTTGACTTAAACATCACAAATGGGCTTGACTGAAGATAACCGGTTCGTTTTAAACAGATAAAAGTTTAATTTCGTTGAAAGTAATATTTTGTTCACTACATTCAAAATTTTCCATTTTTATAAAATACATTTTCTTCAGATGTTGGTAAACTCAGAATATAGGCATATTGTTTCATAGACGAGCCAATTAAAGGACAATAAAGTTTAACATATTCTTAATGACGATTAAGACAGATATCCTGTCACGTAAGAAAAGAACGTGTTTAATTTTGTTGCAAATTAAGTTTTGACCTCTTTTAGTTGTTTAACATAAAAAATGGACGCCGAGTATAGACCACCATTATTCCTATTTGGCAGCAATAAACTAAATTGGAAAAAGGTGTTATAAATACTTATGAGCATAGGCCTCACGTAAAGTGAAATTAGTGTTAGATAAAATTCATCAACTGATGGATCGAATCTGAGACTAGCCTTGTCTCAAGAGAAAACGCAAAGGATGGTGACCAGGATATTGCCATAGGTGCTGATGATAACCACGTGGTGGTTTATTTTGAATAATAGTCTTCATGCTTTGATTATCAATTTTCAGGAAACCAATTTAGTTTCTTAAAGATGGAAATTTTGATGAAAGGATAAATTATCAGGACTTGCTTTGAATGACTTAAATAAATAATCAACTGATTGATTATAGCAAATTGTTTTATTTCTCATTTGATGATGACATGTCGGACTGTCAATATGATATTGTCCTCATGATTTGATTCCGAGATCCTAAGGTTGATTATCCAAAACCATCTCTTCCTGGTATGAGTTCGAGGAAGCGCTTGTTAGAATTTATTTCTGGTGGCCCGGAGTGATGCTTGACTTTGAGAATGGCGTTAAAAGTTGTCAAACATATCAAATGAAAATACATACTGCTTTCTTAATCGCTTCTAATGTAAGGCCGGTTTCAGGAATCACATTGTATCGAATTTATGTCGATATTGTTTGACCAACTAACAGATATTTTCGAATAGTCATCGTCGACACTTTTTATAAATTGGCAGAGATTAATAAACATATAAGTCCAAGAAAGTGTTGTAAATCGCTTAAGCTGAACGCCTTTTTCGTTTCATATTGACAAAGTTTACTGTTACCGATAATGAATTGACCAAAGTTCGATTCCCATGAGATATCTAACATTTGCCAAATTTATTGTTACAACCATTTTCGAGCTTCTCCATACCATCCAAGATCAAATGATCAAGTTTATATTACCAAATGAACGCCTAAAACTAGAATATGGACAAATTTAGACTGTTTTAGATATCGAAAAGAAAATAAGGTACAACTTTGTTTTGGAAGAATATTTCACATATAACTCAACATTGATGGAATAAGTCGATCTTATTCAAAAATACAGGCAAGGATATTTTTCAACGCTTGACCAGGACCTATCAAGCCATTAGAATGTCCCGTTATGAAAAGAAACACAATCATGAAACTATTTCTAAAGCACGAAAATTGAACCTGTGCTCAAACTGTGTCAAAAAGGAGATTAAATTGGACTATCACCGAGACGAAGTACAAATTGCAAGTTGGAAAAGCTCATCAATAATCTGAATAGTGGACCGACTCGAAATGAAAAAATTTCCTTTCAGTGTTTCTGAGATAAAGAGAATGACAGATATCTATTTGTAAATAAAAATCCACCCATACCATAACCAAGCATAAAAAACGACGTTAAGGATTTATCGAAATACAAAAAAATGATCTGTTGATACATTTAAGAGACGTTGATTCACAAATAAGAATTTTGTTAAATAATTTATTTCATTGCATGTTAACACCTCAATCAACAGCCAAAAATGTATAATTATAACTTTCGATGAAAAATTTGTAAAATAACCCCTTGCCCGATGCTCGAAAGTTGTAACACTAACATCATGTCTTTATAAATATTTAAAACAAGTTTAATAAACATGGAAAGAGTAAAGAGAAAATATAGAGCATTGAAACCAACACAATTTTTGTTTCTCATGGCTTACTACGCCTCTCATCATGAATATATAACAACGCGGATAAAACTTGAAACATATTAAAATATAGAAACATGAATTCATCTTTTTCTTTTCATTGTTTGGTTAATAGGGCTCACGATATTACTCACATCAGTGATATCATATTGCTAGATTTTTGTCTTGGTTATTCTTCTTTTTTTCATCCTAGATGCAGTATTCATGATGTGTATCTTCTTGGGCAGTTTGCTGTTCTATATTTTCTGATTTCTCTCAATCATCCCGTCTCGACGAATTAATATTCTCTTCTCTCCTATGATAAAATTTTGGTTTTCTGCCAACGTCCATTGAGTTTATTTAAAATAACATCTCATTTTACTGGTAAAGGATTTTTAACATTTTTGTATTTATCAATTATTACCTCATTAAATATAAAAAACTTCATTTTTAAGGTTATTCGGATTTTAAATAAACGAGGTATATATTTATGTTCACAAATTGTCCAATGTGCTGACAAAAAAAATTACCAAGGGACATATTATTTATGAGAAAATTTAGATTTAAAAATATATGATTAGAAAAGTGACAACAGGATATTTCTCAAAAAACAGACATAACTGTAGCAGATTAAATCATTTTCAGAAAAATTTAAAAGACAATTTTATTTTATTTAACGTGTTAAATAATGTTTGAATGAGTTAATTTCAAGATTTACAAAGAATCTTAAACTCAAAATGATGTTTCGTTTCTTTCTCTAGTTTAAAAGGACTGTGTTATCTTGAAATTCAAACAATAATTGAATTACTTTCAACCCAAAATTTTTGTGAATGAAGCTCAAGAGGTTATGACATTCAGAACGATCCCACCAATTTTTCGACATAAATGATTCGCTCGTGCGCTAATTTAATTTTTATTTTCAATCAAAATTACGTTTCTTTTCAATGTAAATTTTTTCTGCTTGATCAGATAGAACGAGTTGAAACATGTTTAAATTTATTTTAAAAATGATTAATGAGATTCTTCAGACACATTTTATATCATGGTGTAGAAGAAGAAACGACACTGTTAGAAGAAGGAAAAAATTCATTCCACGCCGAAGCCAAAGAATGATAAAACAATCTTATTTGAAAAAATTATTTTCTTGTGTGTGGCATACCACACCTGCACCGGATATCGATGCCAGATGCCACGGCTTGTCCTAAAAATGTAAAATATTGAAAAATATAAACTTAACAAAACATATATGGTTTCTTAGGTAACTATGAAAAAGTTTTTCATAACTTTAGAATATTTTTTTGATTTTTAAGTTAAATGGTATTTTATTAGAAGATTTTAAATCTCTAAACAAAATTGAAATGGTGAAATTAAAAAAAATTAAAATATGGTTAACTATATCAGTTTGAATCTGAATGAAGACGGGTTGTTCTGATGAGTGTTTCAGGTGATCGATAAATAAAGAACAATATGGAAACGAAAAATTCTTCAAGTTCGATATCTCCACTCCACCTGGCTCGATAAATATATCTGCATAGATTTAGGATATAGTCTGGGTTCGGGATTTCTTGATACATAATTAAATGCGATGTGTTGAGGAAAAACTTCTTCAAAATGTTGAAAAAGACGTTATTATAATGATATATAACGCTATAGCACTTTAGTTAAAGAAAATAATACTTTTTGAGGGGCTAAATAAGTCGATGTAGCTTGATTTGAGATAGTCGATGAAAAAATAAATTCCAATTTTTTTTATATGTGACGAATAAGGAAACTTGTCACATTCATACGTAGATGAATTATACTCCTGGTTATCCACAGTCGTGAACGTCCACCATTCGCCGAGAAGTGAAGCAGTCTCATTGTTTCCGAGTGATTCATGATATGCGCAAGCGTGGTTTCGATCATTCACGGTGATTCCTTCGAAGGAGTAAAGAGGTTTTCCGGGTTCGACTCTGATCGTAGTAGGAATAAAGTTTTCAAGGTGAACGTTGGATTGAGGATTTCGAATCGCATTTATGAGATTTTTTTGAAACTTTTCGGGGTTTGTTAAATTTTTCAACAAATCAATCACGAAAGACCCTTCAATTTTCTCGCTACCAAAAACATTCATCAACTCAGAAGATTCTCGATGAAGTTTGAAGCGCAATCTAAAAAGTGTTTCACTGAGGTTCTTTTTGACGTCTTCGATTAACAGCGCTTTAGTAGGATGGGAAATGGTCCATGAATTGTAGGAAGGCTTTGAAAATTCAACGTAAATGATGTCTCCAATGTCTTTATAATCAAGAAGAACAGATTTGGCGTAGTATTGGTTCGAGACGGGCAATTTGTCAACGATCTCATTGATGTCATCGAAATTTTTAAACGTTTTGAAACTTGGCTTGATTACAGACGAAAAATAGAGATCGCTGTATCCGTTGATAGAAATGGAAAAATCTATCTGAGTGGGAAGAACGGACTTTATTGCAGTGATTCCGGTTGAGTAAAGCCAAAGAGAGAGTAAAGAGTGAGGAAAAATATCAAAAGCGATATCAATGTTATGAGTAATTTAATTGGGTAGTTAAAGGGAGTGCCGCTCAGTTTACCGTTCTCCCTGCTAATTTTCCTGAAACTTTTACATATGTGCATATTGAAAAATATTTCGTCGATCTTAATATACTGAAAGAATCCAAGCGATGTGTTCGAGGAAAACCAACGTAAGACCGTATCCAGTTCATAAATGAAGGGAAAATAAATTATAAAGAAGATTATTCCAATTGAATAGTAGTTGTGAAATTTTGTGATGCTGTAAGGAAGTACGTTTGTGGCACTGTATCCGTTCCGAATAGGAATGTATGAGTAATAAAAATAGATGCAATATAAAATATAAAACAAACACACCGGGCGGTTACCAAGGACATTTTCTTGGGTTTTGTGGGGAACAACGTAAAAAATAACAACATGAATCAAAATTACAAGAATTATAGTGTAAACCAATTTGGTTGAACGCATGCGGTTAAGATTAATGAACCTATCAAAAATGATGAAAAAGATTGACAGGTAATGAGTATTGAAAAACTCAGGAATCAATGATCCCTTGATTATTTTAGTGATATCTCCGGTAAGTGTGGTTGGTCAATAAACGAGTTCCAGCAAAAGCAATTATTATCCACTGCCCGAGTTGAGTGATAAATATGACAATGTAGTTGTCTGGTTCAAGTGTACAGATGGAGGTTTCGTAGTTTTTCATGAACTTTTGAAATCTATCTTTCACTAAAACTGAAAAATGGCCAGGCTTGAGAATCACAATTTACACGATCATCTATGATACTGTGTAATACACCTCGGTAGTGGAGCGAAATAAGGTGCAACTGTATTGTAAATAGAAGAAACAGGTCGGGGTAAGGAAAGTAGTCACATCCAACCACTCCTAACGTTCTCAAAAAACAAAAAACACTTTCTGCTGTTCTTTTGTTAGGTTCATAACATGATGAGAACGTGCATGATACAAAGGAACTCAAGGGATAAATGCTTGTTACATACCGAGAAAATACAGAAAACAAAACAAACAGGGAAACTATTCTCCAGTAAGTCGGTGATGGTCGTGGAACAACGATAGCAGCGTATAATAAATAGCTCAAAATAACAAGAAGAGACAAAATACTGGACGAATAAATTTGATTTATGACCATAGCAATAAAAACGATGAAATCTGTGTTTCTGATGAGTATATGTCTGAAAATTTCAAATACGTTGATGAAAAATTCTATGAATTTGTTTTTGGAGTTGGTCAAAGAATCATGGGCCGCATTCGTTGACACCTCATTTTCGTATTTATATTCGAAATCTGGCGTGATACTATGAATAAGACGTTTGATCTCATCGAAGTGTATGCGTTTCCCATCTTCAATTACAGCCAATATTTTATCTCGGCGTTCTCTGTCCTTCCTGTTGATCTTTCGAATGTGTTTCATGATTAAACTGTATAACTTTGTGAAAACACTAAAAATCTGAAGAAAATGAGCCATTTTATGACCATATGTTTTGTTTGACTCGTTGACTTCCTCAGATGACTGGGGTATCTGAGAAACAGGGTATGGCCGTGCTGGGTTGATTCAAATCCAGTATGTAGTCGTCGACGTCTTTCAAATTGTAATCATCGAATATTTGATTTTGCCCCTCTTTGTGAGAGTAAAACATGTCAAAAACGGCCTGATCAACACCATACAAGGAGTCGATCTTAGTTTGACGAGAGGGTATCCCGCAATCAATCTCAATGTTTTTTTTAATTGCTTCGATGCTCTTTTTAATTTTTTCGTGCTTTGACTTTATCTTTGTTTCGTAATCGGATCTGTATATTTCGGTCTCCCTTGTGACGATACTTGATATATTCACAGCTTCCAAGTGGTACAGATAGTAATTGATTATGGTATAGTTGAATGACTTGGTAAGATAAATTCTGTTCTGAATCAGCAACACCAACAAGACAAGCAAATCTGAGTAACAGGTGAAAATATTAATAACGTCAGAGTATGGACATTCAACACCGAGTAAAAATTTTACAAACACAGGGTCAGAAGTAAATAGTGGAGGATTTAAACAGAATAACATCTGAGTGAGTAGCTTTATGAGGATCATCAAAATTGGAAGGAAATTCAAGATCCTCAGAAGAACCTTGAATTTTCTCGAAAAAACATTCTCTGTTCAAATTACGATTATTGCAAGCAAAGCAAACCATATATGCAATGTTCAAGGCGTAGATTGAATTGAATCCTGCAAAATATACAACCAACAAAACGACTTGAATAAAATGAGAATTAAAAGCGTGTTTAATTAAGTGCAAAAACGTGTCGCATGAGGTAAAGTCGTCATTAAGCAAATATTTGCTCACTTTGTACAGTTTATTTTTAATCAAGCTCCTAATATATATTCGAACTATGAAAAGGTGTATAAAATCGAAAATCACGTGGATTTTGTTTTCAGTGGACACCGTTCTTGTTATGAACAATTGCATGATGAAGTCGAGTTTTGATACATCGTGAATACGCCGGCGTATTAAATACGTCAGGAACGTTGAACAAACGTGCAATGAGAATCGAGTGATCATTTAGAAAAACACACAATATTTATAAATTGTGAGAAGAGCAATGAAGTACTTTGAATTTTGATTGTAGTATCCAAAAAAATTAGGACAGGATATTATGATGAAAAATATCAACATTATGCTTATTATGTATCCACTATCCTTATGTTGAACAAAAGCTAATACACCTGTCAGGATAATGAGTTCATATCCAAAATATGTGATAAAGTTTCTCAAAAGGTGCAAAGTAAACGATTTAATGTTATCGATTTGAACTTCAATTCGAGAAACTTTTTGAGTTTCGTAGTATCGACTCAATGAGTTCAAAAACGAAAAGAAGAAGACTACGCATAAAAACGCCAGTATTGGCGAGAATGAGCCACCTTTGAATAAACCAGAAGATATTGTAGACTCGTTAGGGTTATTTTAACAGTTTTTTAAAAGAGGACTGATCAGTACCTTTGGGATGCGAGGATTCTGGTACACTACCATAATAAGCACAATTATGACAGATAGTATCATTAAAATTGAGGCTATCGATGCATTTAGTTATTTGTGATAGCTCGTAGCATAACAAGAGAAAAAGAAAGTGAGGAATGTCAGTAACGAGGGCCTGACCAGGGACACTCCAAAGCATATAACTGAGACAATAAGTCTTCTGTTAATCACCATAAATTTATTAAATTTGAGGAAATAATAATACAATGTGTACAGTACAAAATTTATCATTGACATTATATCAAAGCTTCGAGGCCAGGTAAACCCAATATCTTCAGTGGCGACAACGACACGGTTTGAGATTAAAACTTAAATATAATAGCTAAGCAGGAAACGATGAATGATGAGGCTTATCATCAACCATCCTAGAGACGTTATCATGAATGTGCTTGAGTCGTTTTTAAGGTCAAACAATTCCAAAATGAGGTCAAGAGGATAGATTTTATCAAGCTCCAACACATGCCCAAATATCTGCACAAAGTAATAACATAAAATCCAAATTGATAAATAGTGATTAGCTATATATAGGCCAGACTTTTGAAGAACCTCCCAGCCTGTTTTCTTCGTCTGTGTTATTGATAGTAATAAAAATATTCCAATCAATATACATGAATGAACATTAGAACGATTGTAATAAAGTTCTATCAGAGGATATACGCATATTATCGGTCTCGAAAACACAGTTAACAGATAAGTGAAAAACTGAACCACGAAATTTGGGTGAATTAACCACGTTTCGTCGCGTATGTTATCACAGGTATCGCAAGCAACGACGTAATACATTGTGCCTTGTAATTCCCGAGCATCCGAAGTCCTTCGTTTTAAAACAGAGGACAGAAACATTACTGCAACAATGTACGCCAGATATTTAAGAGCCATGATGTAAGGTGCATACCCTATACTGTATAGACCTATCTCATAAAGAAGTGTATTATTTTGATATTCATAAAAGTCTTTGTTGATGGAAAACGTGCAGATATGTTGAAATATCAAACAAACAAAGAAAATAGAAAGTAGTATCATTGATTGGAAAAGTTGAAATAATTTTCCACATGGAACCAAAAAAGGGATAATTGTTACGAAAAACACAATAAATGACAAGTAATTCCTGAAACAGGCAGCCCAAGTGAAGGCAAAGATTGTGGCTAGTACATTTGAATATTGATTAACAAGATATTTCATATGGAATAAAATAGAATGGGTTACAAAAGATACTTTTGATTTCTTCATAATTCCATCTTTATAACATTTCAGATAAATTTTAGACGACAAGATTACAAGCATTATAATATGCATTGTGATCAAAAAATATGATGTTGGTTCGAGGTCCATTTCATACAAATGAGAGAATAAAGTGTGTCTCAGAATCCTTGAGATGATATTGTCCAACTTTGAGCAACTCGCGCACAAGTGAGAATTGATAGAGGTATGAAATAGCCAGAAATAGAGTCGTGGCTGCGTAAAAGAAATTGACAATAATTACAGGCATTGTTCTAAATGTCATGACGCGGTGGGATTGAGAGCTATCCTGGGTACCCAAAAGTCGCACAAGTGGATAGAATACAATCGCATAAAAAATACAATCGATGTGACGTTATAGTTGAATAGGCGATGAGAACTGACAAGATAAACGTTATTAAATCAACCAGCAGAACAAGAATCTTGAATTTAAATGAAATTTCTGAATTTTCATAGTTTGATTCAGTGTCTGGTCTAAATTGAGGCACAGTGAAATTATATGTTATCAAAATGATAGACCAACAACATATCACGATATCGAACGCCAATTTTTAAACAATAGTCTTCACCGTATCATAGGCTAACCACGCGAAGCCAATCTGCTCAAACAAAAACATATCAGAAGATGAATTGCAACCTTCGGTTCAATCAGTGTAACGGATTTCATCCTGATAGTTCTTCGTATTCAAAACGTTAACCACAATTTGACATACGAAAATTGCAAATCCCGCCACCAGTGTTAAAGAATACAAAATGATCCGGCCTAAATTTTTAAAAATTCAACAAAGTATGAAAATAATGTGACAAAGAATTTACAAATCAGGTGTTTGTGCATTAAAAGATGAAACATGACAGTTAAATCAAGAGTTAAAACAAATTATTTTGAATTCTTTTTGAGCAAAGAACAATTGTGCCATTTATGTACCAAAATTGCAGTTGTGGGGGAAGAAAACGTTCGTTGAAAAAATTGGATATGTTACCATCAACATGTGAATTTTATGATTTGAAATAAATCCAAATTTTGTTTCGAAAAATCGAGTAAGTATGAAGAGATTTTTCCGTATCCACAAAATTTTTGATTAAACGTTTCATGAAAAGAAATTACTGGAGATATCTTCTCAATGAAATGATTAAATTAGATACATCATGTTGTATTGTATTTCAATTGGTTTCGAAAAGAATCTTTTTCATATTCTTATTTAAAAATGTTTATGTAAACTTTATTAGCGTTGATGCTAACGTTTCCTGACATATATCATCCTATATTCATCAAATTCTTGATTGGAAAAATATAACCTTCAGGTTAATTTCATGATTACTTTATTTAAAAGATGTGAAAATTATATTATTCAGTAAAAATTGCAAAACTCAAATTATACGATGAAAATTATCAAGAATATAGAAGACAAAGGCTTGGTGAATTACAAAAAAATCTTTTTCGATATTTAGGTAGATTATGACAGAGATTTATACAAATAGTATTTTATTTACTCCTTAATGTTGTGTATTTAACTTTAAATCAATATGAAATAAACAAAACTGTCATTTTTATCATGCTTTTCCATTTTAAGCTCGCTTTGATAAATCGTCAGGCAATGCTTTAACTATAAGACAAAATCATTTGCTTTATGTAGTTGATCACTCCAAAGTGTTAAATTATCATAGGTTAACTTTTATGCCCATTTATGTAATCTGTCGATATCTTGATGCTTTAAATGTTTTAATTTTTACAGAATCAAGTTAATTTAATTATAAATAACCCGAAGATAAAACTTTCATGTCCTCGTTTATGAAAAGTTTAAAATTTCAACTGTTATTTCGAGGGGTGAAACAAAACATAATTTTAGATTGTAAAAAAGCGACAATTCGAAATTTCTATTTGTTAGATCAACAATAAAAATTATGATTGCTCATTTTTTCAAAATATATCTATCATGAATTAAGTTAATTTTTAACTCATAAAATATACTCACATTGTTTTATCATTTTGAAAAAAATCTTTTCTCGTTTATTCGCTTGAAGTATATTAATTTAAACCAAACGAAAATAAATCTCCTTTAACTGAACGAGATAGAATTTAAAGTTTTATATTTTTCAATATTTTCACTCAAATATCTAAAAATATAAAAACGACGTTCAAATCAAAATACTGTGTTTTCTTGAAGTTTAATTCGCATGCTTAAAAATATCCATTAAAGATAGGAACACAACATCATCGATATATGAGGATTTTCATATAAAATCAAGATCGTCTTATCTCGTGAAAATCCATGACTTTTCAACTGTGAGTTTGGGGGAAAAGCTCAGAAAATAAACGAGATCCACTTACACCTGTAGAATAAAAAATTCAAAATTATTGAAAATATTTTGAGAATAGATAGAATTTTTGTAGATAAATGTAAAAAAGCTGGTTCATCTAAATTTCAAAGCTATGACATGTTGAATGCAACCTATGGTATATATCAGTGAATGACATTTAAATTCGACAATTAGGCTGCGTGTGTACATTTTTGGTTTGTAATTTGTTTCATTATGTGATATTTCTGTTTTACCATTCCAATTATGTTACTAGTCCTTAAACCTCAGTTTGAAGCCAAGTATCTGAAAGTTAAACTAATTTTTAACTTTCGTAAAAATACGTATCTTGAGTTTATATGACCAATATATATGTTCGCAAAATCGATTCGATTTTGTTCTGATGTTCGTTGGCACGTTTTTGTTTATCGAATCAATATAAAGTAAAAATATTGTGAATCAAATTAAAATGTCAATATCAACATACGAAATGAAGGAATCAATATTTTCATCTTTATAATCTGATCATATCTTAAAAATGAAAATTAGATGGATGTCTTATTTGAGAAAACAACTTTATGTGAAAAATAAAGCATTGGGTTTGATCATAATTTAAGTAAAAACAGAAGCATTAAATTTGAATTTTGCGCAAATCGTTTAGATACTTTGACTGTGCTTTCTTATTCGTATTATAAATTCTGAGATATTCATTTATGCTTTTTGAAAAATTATAATTATCCTTTGATCTGTTCTACAAAGTAGAAAAGAGATCAGCAATTTTTTCTTCTTCATCTTTTCGCTGTGTCGAAGAACCCATTGAGGCTCTCATCAAGGTCATGGTCAATTACATCAACTTAAAATAACAAAGGTTAATTCCGAATATATAGAAAGACTAAGAATTAAATTTTATTACATTCTACATATATAACTTACAACACAAAATCCGAAATATATTATGACAATACACAATTCAGAGCATAATAGAATACTCCATCACAATAAAAATATCACATCAGAGAACTAACCGAAGGTATTATCAAATGCCGCAAATGAAAAATAATTTTATTATGGTTTTTGATACAATTAAAAATTATTTTATTTACAAATATCGAAAAATAAAAAAGCCAAAAAAGAAATTTATGGCCTGAACTATTTATGAGAATAGATAAAAAGTATCGAGACTAAAAATAAAAAAGGGGATTGAGCTCAAAACTCCCAGAGAGTAGTTATCGAATAATTTAACATTAAAATACACCCCAACGCGCTTCATACGATGGTATTTTCAACATATTTTTTCCGTTTTTCACAAATCAATGAAAGTTTAAATCTCAGTGAAAAATATAGATGCATCAAAAGATTCTTCTTAAAATACTGTTCAATGAAAAATCACATTTTAGGATTATTCAAATAACGTTAATTTTTAATATAGCTGTTTTCTTAATTTATATGTGAATATTTACTCCTTTTTAGAATTCTTTTATTGAGTAACGTCTAATTTTTTCCCTTTCTGATCTATCACAACGAAGAATATTGTGCTTAATTCATACTTTTATGATGTTAGAAAACATGAAATTCGTACTTTTCTTTTAAAAGGTTAAACTTTTTAAAAATAGTTCTGAAATAAATTTTGAAAATTTTTGAGAAGTAAATTTATTTTCATAAAATGATGAGTATTAACATTTCAAAAGTAGAATTTCAAATAAATAAGATTAGATGAGGAAAATTACAAAATATTTTATTCAGATACGAACTGATTATAATTTTTATAAATTCCATTTTGAAGTTAAGTTTTAATGTGTTACGTTTGTTGAGGTTGCTAATTTTTTTAAACCAAAATTGATTTACTTTTAATTAATATAAAAAAATCACGAAATAAAATTTTTGATAAAATTTTTCAGTGTTGAAAAAACCACATGTCACTTGCGAACAGTGCAAGATAACATATTAAACCAGAGTTTAAACAAAAATATTTTCAATCATAATATAAAGGATACACGAAATATACATTTTTTTTTAATTTCAAACCACATCTAAAAATCACTTAAATATTGAACAATCTTAGATAATCTGTGAAAGGAATTAAGAAAAGCTAGTTAAATTGTGAATATTAAAAGACTTGAGAGGATCTTTATGATTTTAAAATTCAAATTTTTTTAACGTTCAGATTTAAATTTTTAAATTCAACGAAGGATTTAAAATAGAATAAACACAGATTTGTTGAAACCTAGTAAGGTTTATGAATAGAAAGAATAAACTGTAGATTTTGTTTCAATAAATGTTGAAATATTATTATTTTAAATCTAATACATTATATTTTACTCTCTCATTTTTCAACATTATGATAGTTTGTATTTTTATTTTATTATCACTCAAACGATTCTCTACAGCGTTATGTAATCCTCTAAAATTCTCCTGAAATCAGTGAAATTGTAAAAATTATAATTTTAACCAAAATGAAGACATGAAAGCCTACTTTCACAGATTTAAGATTCTGAAGCATGGAAAATATTTTTACTACGTCTGTGTATTTATTATAATCCCTGAAATCATCCACGATGAGAATCCTTCAGTTGTTGAAACCATCCACTCTTCACAATAAGATAAAAAGTTGAAATTATACAAAAATAGCATTTTTGTGTTACTTCAAATTGAGTTTTATCTATTTCCATTAGCGTCTTTTTTATGATGTGAGACACATTTTGGCTAATGTGAAGAAAAATGTCAGATATTATCTGACAGAGTATTCGTTTCAATTAAATGGAGTACCTACCTAACTCTAGTTGATATTAAGTGGCTATTTCATTGTAAAACGTCTTAAATGTCTTTCTGCAAGCTTTCCAATGATTTCAGATTTTTGTTAACCTCAATGAGTAAAAGCCTTTTGGAAAATTATCCAAAAGCAGGTTAAATTTATTTTTATTCTTGGCTTTAGCTCTGCTTTCTTATTTTGGACATTTTATCATCAGATTGGAAAGCAATAACATTAGGATTTCTCTATACCCTGTTTTATATGACTCATGCAGACACAAAATCTTCCTGTAATATGTCAGCTGGTTAAAAATAACCTCCTTTGTCAAGCTTATTTCGAAGTAAAATCATTTTTTTCAACAGTCTAAAGATGGTATTCCTCTGTACGCGCTTACAATAAGTTCGAAAATATCTTTTATGCTAATATCTCTTAAGAATCTCTAAATTCAAACGAAGTTATCAAAAATTTGATTTAATAACAAGGCAATACTTGGTAATTTGAATTCATGTTTACTTTATAATTCCTTTGAAGCACGCAAACAACTTATGTGGTTTAATTCCTTTATTTATGAAGACATAACTGATTTTAGGTCATGCTATTTCTTGTATTGTATCAATATGAAGTCATAGTTCTGTAAAATTAGATAATCAGATTTGTCAAAATTTGATTTATTTAAATGTCTATGGTCTTATAAATGAAGGGGGAATGTAATATAAATTTCACATTTTAAAATTTCTTCATTCAAAAATTTAAGAAATGAGGAATTTTCAGCAATGATTTAAAACCTGATACTGAGCACGTTCTTGTTGTATTATCTATGAATTTTAGATTATATTCAAAATCAAATTAAGTTGAACTATGATAAAATCATTTCATATTCATAATTTGATTTGTATTTCTTAAGTTATTTCATTTTTTATCTTTTATTTAGTATTGATCAAGCTTCTATTTACAAATAAAATGAGGTGTTGAAAATGTGTTATTTCTTTTTTCTGAATATTTTCATTCTAAATTTATTCTTATTTATTGAATATAAGAAGAGATATAATTATTTCAACTTTAAGTACAATTATCAGTTTTTTATCATCGTTTTTTCTGAGTATAATGTCAAGGAGGGTTAATTTATAAATTATCCTTAATTTCTCAAATTGAGTTATCGAAGAATTAATTTGGATCATTCTTGTTTTGTTGCAATCTTTTCATTTTTACGGATGGCATTTATCTCTTGATAGGGACTTTTTCTACTCCAAGGCTGTCTCTCATCGATCACTTATATTCGCTGACGTTCAGGAAATAGTTTATTTTTATATACTCTTTATTATTTGAAAAGACCAAAGGTTGATATTTATTCAAACTTCTAAACTTTTAAAATAAGAACAAAAATATCGATTTTACCTAAATATTAATGCGATATATTATATTTTTATATTCTATTTCTAACAGATCACAAACTTTTTTTCCCATCTCGGTACATTATAATAAAAATTTTAGCATTGTGTAAATTGTCGTAATTATGTTGATTAAAAACCAGGTATTGAAAGTGGAATCGTGCCTACAACGTTATCTTTAAACTTCATCAACCGTTTTTCCATCAAGAAGGTATTAAGATGTATAACTATTAAATTTAGAAAATATTTCAGAAAAGTTTTTAATACCTAAAGATGAGAAATGGCGACTTTTATATGTGATAGTTCTGTTAGGTATGCCCTTGAGTATAAAAATAAAAAACGTTCACTGTAAGTTGAAAGTGATTAGTTATAAATATATCACTGCCCATCAAATTAAATAATACTAAAATCTGGATTTTCATGTATTTTCGTTTTATGAGTCGCCTAATGAAAGAGATATATTCGAGAAAGATGGACGTTGAAATAGCGTTTGTTTAAGTGTTCTCTTACTATATTTTTCGAATATTCATCTTGACTTAGAGTTTAAATACGAAAGAATACATGTAATTTGGGAGTTCGTATTAAAAATATCTTCAACACATAAATTATTTCTTGATTCAGTGATATTTTTGACAGGAATCTGTATTTTCATTAGAATTATTCATTATTATATCTTATTCTCTTTGGGCTAATAGTATGATGACTGTAAAACGAAATTTGTTAAAAATACATATTCATATGATCTACAGTATTACCAATTTTCTAGGCCAATTATTTATATGTAGAATAAACATAGAAATTGTTTCAACACAGTCTAACATGTCTAAGATTGAATTATTTCTTCTATAAAAATTCATTTTCTTATAATTTTCAAATACCAATTTTTATCGATTGGCATTTATTAAAATTGTTCTCCAAACCAAATAAATGCAAATTTCGAGGTAATATTTGCTATATGTTAAAATTACTACTTGATCGAAAATTGTGATATTATTTAAAATACTTGAAAAAAGCTAAGTCTATTTTTGATTGTAATGAATATTAAAATAAGTGCTCACATAATTTATTTTTGATTTTTTGAAAATTAAAATATCGTACGTAGTTTTCTGTTTGTGGTTGATAATTTATATTCTGAATTGGCCCTGATTTCAATTGTAAAGACTTTCTCAGTGTTTCGAAAACTAATAAATGTGAGAATAAAAGTTTACCCCTCATTATCAGATTTAATAATTTCTTTTATGTTGTTGTTAATTCTAAAGAATTAAATTTTATTCCTGGACGTTTATTGAAGTTTTGATTCACTGTCTAGAAGATAGCATTTAAATTATGTAAGTAGCTCGATATCAGGAGAAACTCTTTGATATCATCTGCACTCTGGTCTTTTTTGTGTCGTGGTATCTTCTATGAACTTGACGAACTACCTGGGTCACTCTTATCAAATCTAACAAACGAGCCATTTCATCTTTTTGAAATTGATAGACCACTTCAAAGAACAAATTTTAAAATTTTACGAAAAAATCTTTTGAAAAGATATCGGTTAAGAATTGTAAGTAGTTTAAATATTTTTTGGAAAAAATAATGAAAGTGTGAATTTACTATGGCGAATATTTTGAACTTAAGAGCCAAAAGGAACCAATAATATGCTTTTCAAAAGAGCTTAGAAAAATCCTAATAATATTATTCTTAATTCATAACTTAAAGTAGTGACATTTATGTGAATGACATTACCTCATTTCTGTTTGACATACGTGTATTTGCTATTGAGCTAATTACATTCTTGATTATAAAATCACATACTTCAAAATAATTTTTGAACCATTTGGTTTTTAAATGGTAATAAGTTGTCGTCACTACTGACAGAAGTATTATAATTTTCGTTGTCAACACATTATCAAATATTTTATGGTTAGAGTATATCATTATCTGGTTATTTTGCTTGAAATGTTTACGTCCAGCGTTTTGGTAATTTAATTTTCTGTTTGTAGCTTGAGTGATTGTGAGTCTCATACATTACCTTTCCCGAAGAAGCATGCTTCGAATTGTAAAATCAACTGACTTATTTTGATTTTTATTCATTTTGTTTATTATCTGTTTTCATCATCATGCCGTGGTATTTTGAAAGGATATTTATCTGACCCAGCTATGGTCGACTTTATATCATTATTTATTTTAAAATTTATCAAATAACTTATAGGTGAATAAGGGAATATTATTGTTTCACATTCTATGTTTCAAGCTGTATGAATTTCTATGTTGTCCAAAGGCTCTTAAAATTTTTTATTATTCTTGCTTGGAATTAGATGAGAGGTTTCCCATATGACATGCAACGAAAAATTGTCTTTCGACAAAGAATAATAACTTTTTGGGTTTATATATTTTTGCGTGTGAATAAAGCAGTTTGGTTTGATATCGGCTTGATGCTCTCTTCCATCAATCGACTTACCACTTTTTGTTTTTCAATCATTTGAGATGTGTAAAGGGATTCCTATACGGTTAAGGAAATATGTTGTATCATTTTTTATATCATATTCATGTGCAAGTTACATATAACACAAAATTAAGCATTGCCAGAGTCACTGGGGTGATAGTCTCTTATCTATAGTATATCAAGTAAATTAGCTTACCTTTTTGCTTCCTTGTCTTTTCATGTTTCATAATTCGAATATTAGCTGTTTGAGGATGACAGCAATTTATAAAATTGAGTCAATTTTTAACTAGCTAAATCGACGTTTACTCGAATTCATCAATTTATGTTTTTTAATGGTTGTAACAGTCATGCTTTGGATGAATATAACTGATTTATTCATCACCTCGAGGTTTTATTATTTGAAAGATTGATTAAAATTGAATTTTTAAACACTTGCGAGTTTCACTCTCACGAAAGAGAATGCTTTATTTTACCATGGTTGAACTGAAAAAGAACTTAGAAAATGGTCTTTATTTGTCTGTCACGCCTAAAAAATTCTTATATCAACGAATAAATTTTCTTGTCTTTATCATCTTTTAATTGTATATTTTATTTTTAAAGCTCAGGAATGTGGAAAGCATTCTCAATTTTCTGTTTCCTGTCAATACCTTACTTTTAATTGAGAGTGAAAACCTCTCGTAGCAAGTTAATTCTTTTATTTCCCTTTTACGTTGATGTCTATATCGTGTTAACTATGCTCTGTTTGATAATAAAACTTAAATGTCTTCAATTTAGTACTTTTTCGAATGCATCAGTGTATTTTCTAATGATACTTCCAATATTTGGATGATATTTTATTATTTTACCATATATCCTATTTTAAATGATTCTTTGTAATTTCTTGAATTAAAGCAATCATCTTTGTCGATTTATTTCATCGAATATAAAAATTTCAACCCTTTTCTTTTTGTTTTTATTTTTCTGAGTAACGAACTCTACATCTGTGATTCCCAGAAAATTTTGAATTCAGCAATGCACCGAAAAGAAGTTAACATAAAATTATGAAAGGTCGAAGGTTTTTAATTTAGTTATTTAAACAGGATTTTACAGAAGATTAAAAATCAGAACTGTTTTTGGAAATGTTACAAATAATATAAAATTTAGAAATCATTAAAATTAAAAACCTTTTTATGAAGAATTTTGAAATTTTTTAACTTTGATTTACCCATGAAAAAATTAAACACCCTTAAAAAGTAAAATTGGATCCATATATTTATTATTTATAAAAAGAAACCAGCCTTTTTTTGAAAAATTACTCAATTTTCAAAATTCTCAGATGTTCATAAATTGAAGATTTTATGTTTTTAATCTCATGTACTCGTTGATATGAATCATGAAATATGATATGAGGTTTCCTGAGCTTTATTAAAGTTGATATGTAAATCTGAATTGGTATTAAATTTAATATTTAAATCTCCAAAACAAACTATTATTTGTAAGGAGGAAACTAAGTGATAAAATTCATTTTTTATTTGTGTAATAAACATATAGTACATCAAATATTTAATTTATGAAATTGAATTTGTTGTAATTAATTCAATTGTATGAATTAAAAATCTTACGTTTGTTTAATTTGGATTAAATTTAAAAAAATCATATTTTCTAACAAAAATTTGTTTTTATTTTAATTCTTCACTTCTAATTTCTTAACAGATAAAAATATTTTCATTTGTGGTTTGGTTTATGGTATAGTAAATTTTAAAACATTAAATAATATTTAATGTTATTTTAGCGAATAAGAACAGGATTTATAAAACTTATCCATGTTCAAAATGATTCAGTCAACGAACCGATACATAAGAAGTATGATAAATAATATAGACTGAGAAGTGAGTGTTGTTTTAATTGGTGAAAGGCTCACACTGCCGATTACCAGGGTTTACACTTAAAACAGTGAATAGAGCTTTCGAAATGAAGTATATGTATGTAGACTCTCTTCGAAGAAAGCCCTGGTAGGTTTACCCACCATTGTAAATATTAATAATGAATTCAATTCATTTAGTTAATCTCGAAATTAAATGATATTTCTGAAATTTAACATTATTAAGTGTTTTGATGTTTAATATAAATTTAAAATTTAAACTTTGCGGATATAGAATATTGATAATTTTTGATTTTGAAAAATTATTTAATTTTTTCCTTTAAAGTCGTTTGTTTCATCTTTCATTTATATTACTCATTTGAAGATTTTTTGAAAATCAACCATCGAAGTTCTTTGATTTGAAATTTTATCAATAAAATGTAACTATTTATCTGTCAGACAGGGTTCATTTCTTATTCTAAACTAGATCGTTTGCTCATTATGCATCTTTAAAGAATCTTACTCATTTGAATAATATTAATTATCCACTTCAACTACTTTTGTAAACTAATTGAGATGAGTATTTAAATGAATATAAATTTTTATTTATTCAAAACTACGTTTAAAAAATTTTGATACACTTTAATTTTGCAAAAATTTATTTTATTCTCCCATAAATATTTTCTTTTAAAAATAACTGTTATCATTCGCGATTATTAAATTTCCTTGAATTATATGGACTTGTATGTTCTAATTTTTTATGCAAATTTTATTGATTAATGAATTGGTTCATTTATGTTCCCACTAATATAAATAAATGAGATTTTCTTTGTTTTAATTTAATATCTGGAGGATAATACATGTAAATATTCGAAAATGGCAACTTTCAAGTTTTAATTCTCCTTAGATTTTATCCATCATTCTTTCTGATGGAATAACTTTTTAAAAACTAAATAGTTAACATTTTTACGGTAATTCGATGAACGTAATTTAATTTTTGTTTCATTTTGATTTCTTATCAAATTTTTCGAATATGATTTAAACACGCCAAATTTTATGTGACCAAGATGATAAAAATCCATTCAAAATCTATTGAAAAATTCATAATACTTAATTTTGAAAATTTTACATTTGTATTTATCAAATTACATTTTTGAAGATTTATCTTCAGATTTTTCAATCAATGTTCATTACAATTTTACAATTTATTGTTATGAATATTTATTTTGTTAATAATCGTTAAAGAACCATAGAAAAGAGCAAATATTATCAGTATTTCTATGTTTCTACTTTTATATATCGGATGAATTATCATTAAAAATTTAATTTGAGTAAAATTCTCTTGTTGAAGGTAAATTTTTGTGAGTTCTATCATAACTATAAAATAATATTTTCAGATTGACTATAATATTTGAACAAAATTAACGTTAAATTTCATAAGTTAATTTGTTGGAATTTTTAATAACCATATTTTTGGATAATCAAAAAATAACTCATCGTTTAAAACCTAATTTAAATCGAAATTATTTGAAGAAATTTGAGTAAAAAACAACATTAATAAGAAAAAAATATTTTTAGATATGTGAGTTTCTAGTAAATAAGTCATTTAGTCGACGTTAAAAAGTCAATGCTTAATTTAAATACAATGTTAGAGTAAATTTTACATTTTTTAACTGTTAATTGAAAACTTTTATGATCTGAAAATTGAAGTTTAAAAGTTTAAAAAAATAAAGAACACATATCGAAGCTCTAATTTTACAATCAATATGTTTCGTTAAGATCTTAAAAATAATAATTATCGGTCTAACATCGTCCAGACATATTTTAGACTGAATATAATCTTGAGAATCATGATTTAAATTTCAAACAAAAGAATTTTAAAAAATTGGAATCGTTGATTATTTAGATTTTATCAGACAAAAAATTGTTACTATAAATTATTTTATGAGGTTAAATGATAGTTTTATCGTTACACCAGCTATGCTTCTTTAAACTCAACGATTTAAATATTTGGCTATCAGTTTAAATCAATCTCAATAATGTAATATTCTACTTTGAATAAACCCGTTGTATATTTTTTCCTTAATGGGAGGATTAAAGTTTCAGTCTATATGTTAATTTTATTTTTTTTCGTTGACACACTATCATGAAGAATGCTCTGTTGTATAGTTTAAATTTTGCAAATTTATCATAAAAATCTTAAGCTTAGCACTTATTTCAAACATTTTTAAGCTTTATAATTTTTAATAAAATTCATCTCAAAAAAATTATAAAACAAATTTTACTCGGCTTATTTTCGAATTATTCAAATTATTAAAATGCATTCTCAACGGAGGCTAAGTTAAATGCTCGTATCTACGTTTTAAAAGCCGTTAAAACAGAGATAAAAAGATAAAGAAATAAAAATAAATATGTTATTTGTATTTTACATGATTATGGAAGTATTTTCATTTTTAAAGTTTACAGGAAATTGATGGTTGACACAAATCCAATTCAAATTTATTGGAATTAAAATTGTTAATTTCAAGATTTAAACTACATTTATAAACTAAAAAATAATGGAAACTAAACATATTTCTGACAGAATAAGTAATCTGATAATCGTTAAAAACGAAAAATTTTTCGCCTTAAATCGACGAGAAATTCGCTTAATCATGTTTAATACAACATACTCTGAGAGATATACACATTAATTAATAGTTTTGAGATCGATTCAGCGGAGTTATTACAAACAAAAAAACCATAAATGTGAAGACGTGTAATTTTTGCTCAAATAAAAATTTTGATCTTTAACAGCAATTTATAATAAAATAACTTATGTTAAATCTGTGATCATTTTTAATTCAAATTCATATAACAGGATCGTTCATAATCGCATATTCGCATGATATAAAATGTATAATATCATAATTAATTCATAATTAAAATTGTATGAGAAAATCTTATCACATATTTGAAAGAATTATAACAGGTGACACGAATTATGGATGTGATTCGAAATATTTCCAAGTTATGTTTTAAATATCGATTTTAAAGAATATGATATGATAAAAATCAAAAGCAAGTATAATTTTAACATTTAGATAAATAAAATAAAATCATTATTTTTGAATATTTACTCATTTAGTGTTTTGAATTTTTAAAAATTAGAGTAAAATTTAAATATAATGGTCTGAATTTTTATTAAAGGTCTTAAAACGTATTATAAATTTAATTCTTGAGTATTTATATTTTTTAATATATGGTATAAGTATGCGGTCACCTTCACATAAATTGGTTTATTTAAATCAGATTTTCAAAATTTACCTATAAACGTTAAAAATCAATTCAATTTTATATTATTGAATTTAGATCCTGAACTATTTTATTTTGAAGTGATTTTAATTTCTTAAGTAATCGACCAATGAAGTTTAATTGTATTTTTATCACTTATACCAAAATTTTTTTGGTTTTTTATTAACTCAATCGCATTCAACTTTTATCAGCATTTTATAACGTATTTATAATTTTAACGGCCTAATTAAATTTAAAATCTATATCACTTAGTAAGTACACTGATTGTACAAATGGATGCTTTTTATTCACTTCTGAACATAATGCAACTCAACCACAAAAATCAAAAGTATTTGGAGATATTTTTGAGACCAGTTCTTTTTATTTTCCTTTTTATCATGTCTCATTTTAAGAATCTTTAAAAATAATTATAAAAATCATCAATGAAAGAGAAAAACTATTTTTAATGTTGAAACTTATTTAATGATTAAAATGTCGTCTGACTTAAAAAAGCCCTTCATCTAATTCTATTTTCAAAATAAAAAACGAGGCAATTTGAAGGGGTTAGTCATTGAAAGGGCTGGTAATAACGTTATCAATATTATTTTTAAGGATACTTTATGATTACGTTTAATAATGGAAGCAGATTTAACCTTGATATTTATAAAAATTAAATCGGAGTAGATATCATGAATTATAACAACAAAAAATTTTTGAAATTTTTAATAGAAGTCTTTGGCTAAAATAAGGCTCCTTTTGGAGCATATTTTTAACTTTTAAAAATTACAATCAAATTAACAAAGTGGCGAGTTTAACGTAAACATCGAGTCTTTACACTTAAAAATGTATATTCGATACTAATATAAATTTAAACGATGTTAGAATTTTCCAAAATTGATGCTTCTCAACAAAGTTATGATATTTTTTAAAAATCATGTGATAAATCAATACGATAGACGTTTATGATCGTTTAACGAGAGTTTTAAAATTAAAATAAAAGAGATAGAATCCATAATTATGTGTAACAGATCATTTTATGTTGATTTAAAACCACGATTTTGATCAATTATAAATTATGAAATGGAAAGTGATTTTTAATATAAAATTTAAAATTTTCAAAAACATTTATTACAGATGAAAGTTCATGATTTCGATTTTAATAGGAGTAATATATAAGTAAAATAACAAAAGTTAAAATTTAAACAGAGCTTAATTTTAGATTAACTTGAAAGAAAATAAATATTACGATGATTAAAGCAATCATCAAGTCATCTTTTATGATATCATAATTTTGCACATGTAGATGTGAATTAGAGAAAATAGTTTTGTGTACATTGATGTTTAAGTATCTTGAAATTTTAAGATGTATAAAAAATTTTAAAAATCATCGTGTTTTAAATTCATTCCATATCTCTCAAATAGTACAATAAAATCTGGTAAATGCAGGGATTGAAAACTGTTTTTCCATTACATTGATGGTTTTATATGATCAATTATGTTACTTGAAAGATAAATGTTACTCTTAGAGTTACATTACCAATTCTATCAGATTTATTAAATAGATGACAAAATTAAAATTATTTTTTCAAAAAATTGTTAAATTTTCATTACTTAAGTATAATTACAAAATTGAACAATTTTGACGTTTCATGATTGACATTAAACCCCAGATATTCAAACCATCTCAAAATATTAATTCGAGATATAAAAATGTATATTTTATATTTAAAACTAATTTTCTTTTTACGAATAAGTCTTAACTCATATTTAAATTTAATATGTTGAATTGAACTTGTTTTCAATTGAAATTTCCTTCATAACAGTTAAATTATGACATTTTGTGAAAATAATCTATTAAATTTTCAAATAAAACTCTATGATCCAGTCATGATAACATAATGTTATCAGATAGTTTTTGAGATTTCCATGTTTATTATTTGATATTCTCACCTCTGAAAATGCTTTACCTATTTAGCTTATTCAATTTAATTTTTATGGAGTATATTATGAAAATGAAAAGCTCTTTTAAGTGATGAGAAAAAATAGATATTTAAGTCAGTTTAACGATACACCTCCAAGGAATTTGAATTATCTAGACGGTTTGTAAATCAGAAAAAGAAATCTATGGGCAATTTTCATGAGTATATATAGGTTAAACTTCTTGTATTCAAGTAGCGAAGGTTTGATAACTACATATATTTAAAAATCTCTTTTTTCTTTTGCAGAGTCGAATTCATGATTATGAAAAAACGTACGAAACTGTTTCAAGCTAATGTATTCTTTTTAATTCGTGAATTATAACTGAATATTCGACGTAGTTTAAAAGACCGAGAATTGTTGTGATTTATTGGTAAATTATAACCCAAAATCAATTTTGAACATTTTGAAACAATTGCAAATATAGTTCGAATGAATCACAAAACTAAAAATACT
This sequence comes from Neodontobutis hainanensis, assembly GCA_024349245.1. NCBI lineage: Eukaryota > Metazoa > Chordata > Actinopteri > Gobiiformes > Odontobutidae > Neodontobutis > Neodontobutis hainanensis. The sequence continues at coordinate 17,836 of JALDNG010002915.1, read as the reverse complement.
TTTCACTGTTAAACATTTTAAAATTTAAATTATCTAAATCACATAAATATTTTTGTTGCAACATAAATACCTGATTTTCTCAAATTTTTAAGCTTAATTTCGATTATTTTCTGACATTATGAATGAGTGTCGTTAATGCTTACTTTGAAAGATTAATCTTTCGAAAATTCCAACAAAAAATTTCGAAAAAATTGATCGTTTTAAAAGAAGTGAAAACGAGCGACAAATTAGAAAAACACAAAAATTGTTATTTTTATAAAAATAAATACCAAAGATTGTACATTCATTTAATGCCCTGTTAAATGATAAATTTTAAATAAAAATAATAATAAAAGGCTAAAATGTAAAAAATCTAGTTCATTTATTATCACACATTAACAATTTTCTTATAATTTATCTTATGCAATAAGATTAAAAGAATTTTAATCACAATTTCTCAAGTACTTTTTAATTACAAAATTTAAAATTCTCAAAGAAGATGGATGTATATTTTTAAATATCAAATTATATATCTTTCAGTATTTAAATTTTCAAATATAACTTTCTTTTATAAATATCAAAGATTTATTGAATAAAAAATATCTTTCAATCTGAGAAATGTGTAGTTTTTCAAAAAATGTTTAATGTTCCAATAAATTTAATTTTAGATGTTTTATTTTCTCACTTCCAGATTTATAGTTATAATTTCATAGCTTTCATAGATATATTTAACTAACGATAGCGAAAAATAACCATTCAAGTTTTATACACGTGAGTTTATGTTATCAGTTCTAGAAAATGTATAAATATTTTATTTTCCGACGTCCATGGAAAAGGTCTCATTTAAACAAGTTAATAAAAAGTATCTATGGAATTAACGATCATAATTTAAATTTATCTTTAGTTTTCTGGATGTAGGATTTATCAAATGAATTTTTTAAAGTAATTAATTCCATAATAATAACATATATCGATATTTTTTAGTGTATGAGATAATTTGAGATTTTATGATTCTATTGTGTCATCCATTGAAACAAAATAAAATTTTAAAATGAATTGGAAATTACTACAGTTTAAATAAACATTGATGGTTGTCAAAAGTTGTCTTTAAATAAAATTTAGATATTAATTTATTGTTTTGAAGTTCTTTCAAGATTCATTTTCATTTGTGGAAACTGTACCTTTACCTTTTAAAAATCTCTAAAAATTGTATTTTTGAATAAATCTTCAGATATACTTAATATTTCACACGTTTTCCCACTTTCTCGTCTTAGATAATTTTGTGACTTTGTAAGCATATAAATGTTTATTCCTTTAATCTTGAAAAAGGATTCTATTTATCATTTTTTTTGTTTATCTCTCCACAATATCATTATTTTGTATTTGTTGATGTAAGAAAAAGTTTAAATCGTTTAAACCAAATTATATTTTTTATGCTCAATTAATTTTTGTTGAATCTCTCATGTTTGGAAAACTAGGTCTATATACTTTTAAATAATTTGTATGGTCATTCATTTAGCATAGATTATTTCGAAGTTGATATGCTTAAGTTGAGTCAGCTTTATAATAACCCATTATTTTGAAGAAATATTATCATTATAATTTATTAGGAATACTACTATTTTTAAATACTATTATCATGAGGAGTTGAGTTAAACTATCTTCGCCTCAGTATTATTCATCATTTAAAATTTGTCTATATTTTTATCAAAAATATTTTAAGAATTGTTTCTTTAAATGCAGACAAACAATGATAAAATATTTATAATATTTTTATTTATCTTTAATCATTAAATATTGCTAAAATAACTCTTTTAAATTTACATTTAAATATGAGTGCAAAAATTTTTAGTACAACGTAATTTTGTTTTTCTTGACAGATCAAAACAAAAATGTTACCGAAAATATTAACTTTATGTTTGTGTCGCAGCGAAATTTGTTTTTAAACTAGCTCAGTAAATTCTTTTCCGTTAAATTTTTATCAAGCGTTTTAATTACATTTTGGTTGAATTACAAGAGTTCAATTACAAATTTTATATATTTTGACAAATTGTTTTCGGAGTAAGTTTTGATCAAAACATAAACATATGTAAAGGTAATGCGAATTAGAAATGATCCTTCAAAAGCCTTTGCTTTTAAGAATTTTCACGATATATCTGTTTTTATTACGTTACTTATTTGTATTTTTGAATAAATTTAAAATTTCTTTTCTTTTGAAAAATGACGAATTAAAATTTATTTCTCTCTTCTTATTTCAATATGATTTTCAAAATAATTTTGCTTTTGATATTATTTTCCACTGAAAATTTTTTGGCTTAAAAAGAAAAGATTCGTTACTTTCATTTTTTTCTGAAACTATTTTTGTGGTAAATGGAAGTATGCTGACAATAGGATGCAAAATTTATTTTTTTATATAGGGTTTCCCAGCAAATAACGTCATTTTCCCAAAAATTAACGTCATATTAAAAAAATCAAATAAATAAATAATTAATTGGAGTAAAAATTAAAAGCCGTAATATTATTATTTTTTAAACACTTTGAAATCAACCTCTAAAGTAATTTTTTAATGCCCTTAAATGACTGAGGAAGAGAATCACATTAACAATGAAAGAATTATAAGGAGAAGAAGGACTTTATCCACTGAACAAAAACGAGCAATAACAGAATATTTAAATCATGGAATACAAATCTCAGAAATTGCTAGAAGATTATTAATTCCTCGAACAACTATATCTATATTTTCCAAAAGGTTTTTTGATGGGAGGGAAACAGTAAGACGAGGTCGCTCACAACAAACAAAGCTGAATGATCATCAAAAGGCCAGGCTTCTTGAGTTGGTTAAGGATGATCCTACACGAAAACTTGAAGCATTGAAAACAACCATTGAGCGGGAATTTAATATTCAAATAAGTAAAAGTTCGATTGATCGTTATTTAAACGATTTTCATTATTCTATAAAACAATTAACTCTTGTTCCAGAGAGCAGACATTGTGAATGAACCATTCAACTGAGATTTGAATATGCAATAAATTTTAGTAATTTGCATTTTAACGTGGAAGATGGTCGTTTTGTTTTTATTGATGAAGTAGGTTTTAGTGTTGCAACTAGAACGAAAAGTGGGCGAAGCTTAATAGGGAGATCTGCACATTTACGAACACGTTTAATAAAATCAAGGAACATTTCGGTAATAGCTGCATGTAATAAATATGGGATGATAAATCATCATATTCAAGATAATTCTGTAACCGTATTCAATTCAAAGAATATTTGCTGCAATGTAAAGAGGTATGTATTGAAAAGGAATTTTCGAGCCGATTTTTATAATGGATAATGCCCGCATCCATCATTTTCGTGAATTACGTGAAATACAATTGGAAAATATAATAATAATTAATTATCTTCCCCCCTATAGTCCCATGCTTAATCCAATTGAAAATGTATTTTCCAAGTGGAAAAATTACGTTATAAGGGAAAATGCACAGAATGAAAGCGAACTGAAAAATTTTATTCAAAATGGATTTCATATAATTACTTCTTCGGATTGTAGTGGTTATTTTCGAAAAATGCTTGGTTATATTGAGAGGTCCAAATCCCGTGAAATTATACTTGAATAGTTAAAAATTGATCTTTTATTAAATAAAAAAAAATTTATCTATTTTAATTTTAATTTATTTTTATAACAACAATTATTTATTTATGTGATTTTTTTAATATGACGTTAATTTTTGGGAAAATGACGTTATTTGCTGGGAAACCCTTTATTTTATCTTTCTCTAACGCATGAACAAAATAGCAAAAATAAAAAGTTTACTTTCGATAGAAGCGGATCATAACGATTTCAAAATTAACAAATAGTCGAACGTCTAAACCAACCATAATATATTAAAAAACAATCAATTTATTTTAACAATTGATAATATTATCCATGCGGAAAACATCTAAATTGATTGGATTAATAAAGAGGGAAAAGATTTGTGAAATCTCTAGATTCGTGAACTTTCGAAACGCACGAAAAACATACACTTGGTTATTATCTCAATTCACTTGAAAATTCTCTTTTCAAAAAGTCTAGCAAAAAATTCAGATCAGAGATGAAAACATGCCACGATTTAATACATCTTGTAAGTTAAAGAACATATTTCATTGCCCTTTTAGCTTAATCGTGCACATTTCTTTGGATTTTGGTGAGTTTTTAAATAAATGGGTTTAAAATACCAGTCCCATGGTTAGGATGAATTCGTTATATTTTTGAAGAAACGAAAGGTCTTTGAATACCTCACATCGAATAAATGTCCTCTTGTTATGTGAAATAGTGGATTAGTAAAGCTGTTTATATGGTGGAATAGTGCTTTTTCCCACCTTTTCTTGTGCTATCTCTCCATAGATCAGATAAAATGATTAAAAATCCATAAAACAATGAAAAATAAATAAAAAATTGAGAAATACAATTTATTCAAATGTACATATGATTTCCTTGATCTCTCTGAACAGACAACCCCAAAGGTCAGTCGAATGCTTCGGGCGCCTTCAAAAATTCCTCTCTAAAATCGTCTTTGTGCTTTTCCGCAACTTTCCCATCCTCGTGATATGAGTTTGTTTTGTTTCTTGATGAAATTTTCATTTTTTAACGAATTACATCACCTCAACTATATTGGTATGGGCACCACTGCATGGATCGATAAAGTTTAACGAACGATTCACCTTTTTGTATTCATGACTGATTTAGGTTCGCGTAGGTCCTTAAGCAGCCTATCATAATTTTGGATCCGGGAAGAACATAATGTGAAATAATCTCCATCAATGCCAACGCTTTTCTATCTTAAACCTCAACTTGAAAAGCTTTTCTTTCTGAAGTTCTCTCCATCCCTCAAAACAGGATGGCCTCTAAAAGTAATTATTTATGCCCATTTTGACTCGTCGATTTCGAGGATAAAACCACGACGCACTATTTGACAGTCAACAAGATCTAAGGGGGCCTCAACCATCCTTCGCAAATACTTCATTTTTTGTGGCACTCTTTTTGGACCTAAACCCATAATTTTGTTTTGTTGGTTGTGTTTAACTCCAGCAAGACAAACATACGATAGATTTAGTGATTCATTTACTGTTATCCTTGATTGTTCAAGTAAGGAATTATGAAACATGGACCATTTCTTGCGACAGTTTTTTGGTACAGCGCCGTCGCCGGTTTCTTCTTATTCTTGAATTTTTACAATTAGGGTAGTGCTCTGGCAGAATGATAATTTATTCAAAAAAATACAAAATAGTTGATTCTTCAGACGAAAAGACATTTTAGAAGTTTTTACGAGGAAACTTTAAAAATGATTAGAGGGGAACAATGTACCAGAGATCCCTGCAGATGTTTTATGGCTCAAATTTGACATGAGATTCATAACTTCCTTTCGAGTTATAGGATTCAAATTATGCTTATTTATTTTACGTTTATCAAAGAAATATTGCTCAGCCTCTCTAAATTCTCGAATTTTATGGATCAGCTTAAGAGGTATTTTGCTTTCAACTTTTTATGTTTCTTAAGAAACTCATTGTTTTATGAATGAACAAAAGGTCAAATCAAAATATTTCCAAGAAATCTCATTTCAGGTTTACCAGAGATGAGAGATTTTAGTTATTAGAAATTTTTTCTGGATCAATTCTTTATCATATTTACGCTTGTAAATCTTTGACTCCTCCAACGATTTTGGCGAGTGAAATCATTGTCCATCAATCCTCCGTTTCGAAAATCAGCATTGTGATAATTCTGTAATTCTACTAACTGGCCATGTTTCTTCCCTTGTTTATGTAACTCAGATAAATGTTGAGGTTCTTGCATGATTTACAAAATATTTGGATTTTGTGGTCGAACGTTCCTTGTTTCTTCGAAATTCCTGTGAGTCAGTCTACTTTCTGATTTCATTGAATTTTATTCATTAAGGTGCTCTTCGTTTAAGATATCTACCTTTTCAGTTGGAAGCTACCTCTTCTAGAACAAAAAGCTGGCATTTAGTGGCTTAAAAAAGAAATGATCGAATAAGGTTTTTATGACTTTTCCTCTGTTTCTTTGATCTTAATGACGATTATTCCGATTTAATAGTTGTGATAGCCGTTGTAATTAATCCAAAATATATGTATCCTTAGATCAATGTGTGAATTTTGGCATTTCCATGTTTGTTCAGATTTTTCACTGATTGCATCATAACCCTCCTTGGAAAAATGCTTTCGTTGCCACTCTCGAAGGTATGACTTTTCGGCATTGTTGACTTATTCCTTAATCTGGCGAGTCTCAGGTGCTGAGAATTTTCTCAAGGGATATTCTGTTTAAATTGGCCTTTAGATCATTTTTGTGCTCACTCACAGTTTTTTTAATAGTTTATCTATTAATAATTGCGTCAGGTGATGTTTTGCTTATTTCCTGTCTAAGATAAAGATAGTATGCATGTTTCTACTTTACAACACCAGCGATCTTCATCCGATATGATTATTCTCCACTGCGATTGAGGTTTACTTCCTCTTGAAATCCAGGCTTTGATTCATTTTTAACTCACATCGGATAGTTAACTTCAAATTCCTTTTATTGATTAAATCTGTCAATTAAGTGTTTTTTGGAATATTTGACTGTTGTGATGTTTGTTTTTATCGATGGCTTTGTATTATCAAGTACACCACAAGGAGGTCTGCCACTCATAAGTTCATCCGGTGTGGGTAATGTGGTTGACGAGGAGGTGTTTTTGTTCAAACATAATATGGTACCAGTCCTCTGATTAGCAACTGTAATGTTTCTTAGTTTTATTTCTTTTTCCTTTATTGTTTTAATAGCTCTTTCTGCCTGACCATTTGTTCCGGAATGATAAGGGCTGGATGTTAAATGTTGTCTTCGATATTTTTTTCAGGAATCACGAAATTCTTTTGATGCTAGCTGCGTTGCATTTTCTGAAACTATTTTTGACGGGATTTCTCTCCTCGAGAATATTTCCTCTTGGCATTGTATTATTATTTGTTGCGTGCAATATTTGAGCAAGAATAATTCAACCAATTTAGAATATTCGTCGATCGAAATCAGCTTGTATTTTTCATAGGGATCATTCACCGAATTCAATGAGCATAATGGTGTTTCGTGAAAGTGAACTTCATTTCTTTGACACTTTTCGCATTACTGAACAAAAATTCGATATTAGTGTTTATTGAGGACCACCATACATGATACCATTCTAACTCCTTCAATGAATGAATTCCCGGGTGGCTCATATGCAGGTATTTCAAGACAGTATTTCTCAGGCTCTTAGGCATCAACACCATAATGTTACAGCATAATGCCTTCTTCGACCGGGAGGGTGTATCTTATTTCGTACACTTCAATCTCTCCTTTTGTAAAATTTTGACAAAATGGCTAACCCAAAATTAGTATTTCTTTATCCTTGGGATAAGTATTTTGAAAGATGTCTTGTCAGAACTGGTTTTTTAACATGAAAACTTTGAAGTGATTGAGCGAATGGCGGGTTCCTCTTCATGACGTTCATGTTTTCCTTATGGTAAACGAGATAGAACATCCTCGACTTTTGTATATTTGTTTTGAAAAGACTTGATTTTGAATGCGTTTAACAAACAGCTCCACCATGATTAATCTCGAGGAAACCACATTTGATTGTTTTTTATATATCCCGACTATTCTCTATTTAGGTTCATATTCAGTCAGTTTGGTGAACTCTCAAAAAATGTAGTCACCAATTTTTTCAATGCAAAAAGGATATCCAGTGCCTCTCTGTTAGTGACGGATTAATTTTTATCGGCCTCTGAGAATGTTCGCAAATACTTATTCAACAGGTCTCACTTATCCATCATTAAAATGTAACTGCGGATACCTCAGATTCCTATTGGCGGCCCCTTGAAATAGATCGTGGTCGCAAGTTTATCATCGAACTAGACAGGTATTCCTGCAGTCAAGTATGATTTTATCTCATTGAAAAGTTATTTTAGATAATTATTCCAAGTTCATCTTGCGTTTTCTATGTAAGCTCATAGAACGGGGTATATCATCTACCTTTTTTCTTTGGAGGAAATTTCGAAAAGTAGTTGATTAAACCCAGGAACAACTTCAACTCCTGACCATTCTTCGGGTTAGGAATATTTATGATTGGAGTGATCTGTTCGTTTTTTGGTTTGACACCTTCATGATTTATGATATGCCAAAGATATTTAACTTCACCCAAGAAAAATTTACACTTGTCAAGAGAAGACCTGACATTTTGTCTTTTATTAACCTTAAAATAATCTTTGACAGATTTTATAAGTGTTCTTGCTCATTCTTATCTCTTATTGATGTATCGTCGATATAATAGTAGGTGTGCTATCAAAACCACCTTAAACTTTGTCCATGGAATTTTGGAGTAATAGAGGAGCCGATGACACTCCGAACGGAAACCGTTTGTACTAAAAAAATCCTTCATGTGATGATATGGTTGTTAGGTTTGATGACTGTTCTTTCAATTTAATCTGTGAAAAGAGTTATTTAATGTTTATTCCTGCGAAACGAGCTCCTCCTTTAATTTTCTCAGTTGTATCGTTAATCTGGGGAGAGAACACGGTGAATAATTTATATATATATATTCGGTGATATTTTGAAGTCCCCACAAATACAAATCTGTAAATTATGTTTTTCAGAATTAAACGGTAGGGGATGCCTCTTGTATAGGGGTTGACATTTTCCTTATTTTTTAATGATTCCTTCTTCCATCAGTCTCTTAAGTTCCCTTTCGACCCTGCTTTTAAATGCATAGAGTACGCTTCGTGGTTTAAATATTTTTTGTTTGGCGTTTGAGTTGAAATTTATCAGCGATTTAAAGCTTGTTATTACTCTGTTATCTTTTGAAAATAAGCTTGAATTTTGTTCATGTATTTCTTTGAAACGCAACTCTATCAATTCCTTGAACTCCAGAGACGAGATTAGTGATTTCCATACCAATTCAAAATTTATGTATCCAATCAAGACCTCGTATATGGCACCATCGTTGGCCATAATAGCTTTAGGTTAACATTCTTCTCTTGTTCCAATTTCGACGTCAACAGATACCACTCCTAAAGTCATTTTTGGGTTGTTGGTGTATCCCTGGATTGTATTCACGATGTTTAGAGGCTGTCGAGAAATTGATTCCTAAAGAGATGGCCCTCAGCAAGATACTGATGCCATTGTATAAATAATCATTTTGACTCGTAGGCCATAGATCTCAACGTCACTATTGAACGTGTGGTAATTTTGAGATATCAGTTGATTTTTTGAGAACCCTGACTAGAAAACAAAATAGTTGACAATAATATCATCAGAAGTTATTGAATTTATTTTGTGATCTGGGTTCTTCACGATTTTATTTTCCGCCTTAAACCACGCCCTTCAAAACTGACATAGCATTTTCATAGGAAACATTCAACGATGATTGCAGAACGTGTATATTTTTCTTGGCGTCTATTTCGTCTGCATCTTTGACATTTTAACTTAATGTGGAGTTCTCAAACATTAAGCTTGTAAAGTTAAACTTTTCGGATCAAGTTAAAAATCCCCCCGAAATTGGATCAACACAAAAATCCCCCGTAAAAAAAATAAAAATTTTGTAAACTTAATAAAAAATTAAATTTTAAAAAGATTTAATAACTCAATGATATTCCCCTTTCCAAAATGTTCAAACCATAAAAACTCAAAGCAAAGTAACTCCCGTTTTTCGGTTTTCACACCCCTTCTCTCCTTGATTAATAATTTCAACTTGTTGTTAAAACTTTCAACTTCCTGAGTATGCACACCCGTCACTGGACACACAAAATTATATTTGTGACAAACAGTTCGATGCACATAATCTTCCGTTCTTGAAAGAGCAATATAGCTTGAAAATTCATCGGTGGGGATGATACTACCGCTTCTCACCACATTTTGAATAATTGGAATAATAGTTTGAGAGCTTCGATTGGGTAGTAAACAACAAAACCCCTTTGCTGGTTTAGTGCTGGTATCGACTATAGATAAAGCCCAAACCTGATTGGCAGGACTTCTTCCTCGATGACTTTTTAGGTTGTGATTTAATTTCACTTCATCAACGTTGATTATGCATCCCGGACCACCAAGAATTATCGGGTTCCCACCGAAAAAATGTTACGTTTTGGCAACAAACAAACTTTTGATTTTTTGAAAAGGTGGTTTACTAATATCCATCTAGTTTAAAATATCAACTAGCTTCAGTTTGTTGGATATGTGGCCGAAAATTTTTAAAATTGATCGCATTGAAACTTTAATGTTTTCGAATGCCGTGGCATTTCGCAAACTTTGAGTAGTTTGATATTTTTTGCAGGCATAATTCATACACCTCCAGTTGTATGAATCTTTCGTGTCCTTTGTTTTTTTTAGGTCCGTTGATGTTTCACAAACATCACACAACATTTCGCATGGAAACAAATTGTTTCGCGTGCAAAAATGTATAATTTCTAAATCATCATTTTTTTCAATGATTTTTAAAGATTCTTTAAGATTCATTTTGGGCAATATTTTTAAAATATTTAATTTAATTTTTTTTAACTTGATCCAACTTTTCTGGTTGATAGCTTCATACCCAAGACCATCTGTGCACTCTGCATATTTTTTCTGGACAGTCTGAATGTGTCTTTTCGCTTCATCTTTTTCTTTAACATTGGGATATTTTTTTGAGGTAGATATTTGAGAATTATATTGATAGAAACCTCTGTGGATTTCCACCTCTCTTAATCCAAAGAGGAATTAGACCCTGCGCCATTCATCGAGACCAGAAGTGAACTGGCGATTCTATGCAGACGACCGCAACCTAGATAGAAATTAAAGAACAGGCTCGTTATCTTTTTCGAACGTTTCGTGGAAAATGTATCTCTGATTTCTGTAGTTCCTTTTTATGTTGTAACTTGTTCTAAAGGAAACTCTTTAATTCCTCGTAAGCTATTTTCTCGTTCTCGTGACAGAGAAATTTTCAGAATACCTCTTAAATGTCTTGATGTAATACTTTTGACCAAAAAGTCACTCTTTGTTTCTTTTACTTGTCTGTTCCTGAGGCAATTGCATCTGAGAGTTAGCTATAAACGTTTCTGGTCAAACTCCGAATCTTCACCTTCTCATCAAACTCGTAAAATGTAGAACGTGCTTCTGATTTTTCCAGTTATGAAGAGATTAAAGAATTGTTGAGTCTTTTTTTCCTTTTTGTCACCAAATGTAATTAATCGCTGGTATGTGTCTTTTAGATCCACTTGTGAATTCGAGGATTCCCTTTTAACTATGTTTGTTCAGTCATGACAGCTTTATTCTGTTAGGGGATTACTTCCATCTTCCTCGAACGATAAAACCCTTTTAAGTGGTTTTTTAAGTTTTAAAAGGTATACTTAACACAATAGTTTCAGTTAGTGAAGTGTCGGTGAATATATTGGTGGCCTCTGAGGCATATTGATTAGATTGACGATTTTAATACAAGTATTTTCCAAACTTTATGCATTTTATCTTTCTCCATTTTAGATGAAATGACAATTAAATGATTAGTTATCAATAAGAAGATCACATATAATCCTTGATGAACATTAAAACGCTTTTTGTTTGTTATGGATCATGATAATTGTTTTTGGAGTTTTCTTTATTTACAAAGTATTCCAAGATTTACAGGTTCATTTTAAATTTGGTTGAAAACAGCAGCAAAACTACTACAAAATGAAACATGTTAAAAGTTAGAAGTTTCGATCAACTCATAAATGATCAATTTATCTACAAGTTTTAGTTTTCAAGACTAAAATATGATAGTAAACAAATTAATTTTAATGAAAGTCGAAAAAATTCCTCAAAGCAACTAAATCACGCTTAATATTCAGTCTTTTGATTTTTTAAAATCATTGCTGAAATAACTTGAATCAGTCCCATTATACTTTTATCACATTTTCGATGATCAAATCTGTATGTCATGTAGGAAGACAAATTAGTTCATATATTAGGCAGACGGCCTGGTAATTTACTCGTTTTGCAGGGTAGTTATGATGATTGAACATGTATAGAAAATGTAAAGTTATACATTCGTTAATAAGAGGGGGTTTTCATAAAAGAGGAAGGTTAACGAATTATAATACCATGGTGTTTAGAGGTATGTGAAAATGACTTTCTTTAGCCTCTTCAATATATCCTTATAAACACATAGAAAGTCTAATTGAGATGTATATATACCTTTTTTTCAATTTCATCATTTCTTTTTTCAATTGCGTCACTCAAAAAACAATAATTGCAAAAAGAAAAATAAATTATTAAAATTTATTGATGATTATAAGGAATTTCTGCCGCACAATTAGTTATATTTCTAATAATATGCCTAAAAAACCCCGAAATATCTTCACTTGAAATATTCTGACATTCAGAAAGTATTAAATCAGACAACATAATCTCCTCTCCAACTCTTATTCTTGATATCACACCATTTTTGATTTTCGAGAATGCATTTTCAATGGGATTTAACATATATGAGTAGGGAGATAAAAACTTATATGAAAATCCATAGCATGATGTTATCCTTTCAATATCGACCCTTCTATGGATCCTCGCATTATCCAATATTAAACATGCACTTCTCATGTTCAGCTCATCTTTTAAAAATATACACAATTCTGTCAGATAGATATTAAATATATCCGCATTGACCGTTGAATTGGTTATCCCTTTGTTGTAGCACATCCGATTGATGGAAATGCTGGAAATCATCTAAACAGAACGACCACGTACTGTAGGTGTTCTTACGTTGGCCCTGGTGCCTTTTTTGACCTTGCTTGAGATTTTTTATATTTGAAGGTTCGCTGAAGTTTCATCAACGAAAATAGCGGAAGAAAAATCGTTTGAAAAAAAATTATTAAACCAAAGCGAATATTCTTTTCGCTGTAATATTTTATCCGGATCATTTACTCTATCCAATTCATTATGCTTGATTTTAAAAGTGATGCCCAATTCTCTTAAGCATTTATCAATTGTCGAAAGGGAAATTTTCAGATTGGGATCCCTTCGCAACAAAATTATTTTGATTTCTTTTAGTGTCAAGTCTGGATTATTAGATATAATATCTTCGATCGAAGAGATTATACTGTCGTTTGATACGGTCCTAATTTTCCCACCTTTTTTTTTGTATGTCAATGTTACCAGTCTTTAAATATCTGGTAACAATTGATCTTGCAGAATTGTACTTCATCTGTATTATTTCAGATGCTTCCTTTATTTTTTTAACTTGTTCGTATAGTCGAACAAAACTTATTCTTTTTTCATAACTATTTTTCTCATACCAGTTGTTACCAGTATCTGTAGTGTTGGAATTTTCGCTTGAGTTCATATTTATCGTAAAAAAAGGCTTATATATCAGAGGCGGGAAAAGGCGCGGAAAAACACGTTTACCAATATGAAAATAATAAATTCAATAACTTTGCAATACTATCTACCTTTAAAAAAAATTGAAAAAAAAATGGTAAATATATATAATTATGATGTGGTTTTCGTGAAGCATTCCCTACATAAGTTTTTTGATATCGACGTTTTTCCTTCTACGCCTTTTATGAATTTAAGAGTTTTCAGTACTTTTTATTTTTTTTAAATAATGAGTGTATCCATACGATGGCGAAGATTTTAATGGCATTCCATTGATCGGAGATGGTATGAACACCCAATCTATGCTTTGGCCTAATATCTTAAACGAGACTTTGATCATTTTTTCTGCAACTAATTTCATAAAAGCCTGTTAATAGTCGTTTAACTTGCTCCTCATCTCTGTGAAAAACAGTCATGTTTTCATCAATCCAAATACATTATATTTAGTGAATAAATCATAAATTCATCTTTATTCCTTGCTTCAACAAACCTTTTATTTTGAAGTGTTAATCACAAAGAGGGCAGGTAAAACTTAGATAGACAACGCTAAACTCAAATTTAGTTCGCCTTCTCAAAATTAGACAGCTTAATTTTAAAAGGGTACTCTTTTAAAGGTGTAGTGGGCAGTTATTTTATTAAACGATCGAAGAAATTTCTCAGATAATCGGTAAGTTCGGATGTATCTTATTAAATAATGCATAACTACAAAAACAATGAATTATTTAACTTTCGTTAAGCCAGTTAAGTTTAATTAATAAAGTGATTTATAGGCTCAAAAATTTAATTCCCTTACACTTTTATTTAACATATAAATCGTTAAATATTTGATGTGTACACGAGACCAACTGGAATAGGAATAAATTTAAATTTCAGTCTTATTTAGCTTTCCAAGATCTAATTAATTCATCCTTAGAATTCTCATTCTTAAATTTCATACTTGAGAAATTAAAAAAGCATTTGTATGCGTTTTAAATATTAATTAAAGGGTTGGGACTTAGTATGAATGCATTAATTTTACTTGGATCGGTTTTAATGTCACCGAAAGATAAGTTTAATATAACTTCTTATTTTAATTTATGTATAAAATAATTCTAAAACACAAGTTCAATGAATTTCAGAATTCTAATCAACTCGTTGGTAACCGCATTTTCGTTTAAGCGCCAAAAATGCACGCCGCGTATTTTCAAAAATAAAAAAAGTAATTTTTTGAGAAATAAATGATATCTTTTTTTCGTTTTTTTGTCAAATAAAATGATAACAGGTGTCACTGTACAGAAATCAAAATACATTTATCCTTTTTGTAAAGATGTGGTGAGGCTCTACTGGTGCGCTTACGGCGAGGATCGTGTTTATGCAAAGGCTAAGGGTTAAATTTAATTTATTGTCTATCCAAATCCTATAAAACGCTGAAGAACGTTTTAAAGATAGTTTTAAGTTTTACTTTACATTTCTAAAACATAAATTCACCTTCTTTCCATCGGGAGAGGCATAAAATATTTCGTTTGAAAAATTCTTAATGTGGGAATTACTTTTAAAAGATAATCTAGAGTAGACTTGGAAAAGGCGAACATTAACAGAAGTACAAACATCCATCATTAAAATACTGTAATTTGCTCTTAAAATAAAAGCTTTTGATACCTTAAGAGACAAATAAAACATTTTTGTTGACAAATTATTTGTACAGTTACATCAATTGGAAAAAATTTTGGAGATATACTGAAATCAAACAACATTTAATTTTTCCATGACCTCACATCTGGAATAAACTGAAAGTTCATCAATACTTATACAGCTAATTTTCAAGCAGCGTTTTGCCCAAAAATAAATGAATTTAAAATTTAAAAATCAAATATCTTTGTGTAGCTAATCCAGAAAAGCGAATTACGAATTTTAGATTTTGTGAAATCATAACGAGCTAAATATTCGCGGTCATCTTTGGTGACAGATTACGAGTTAGCCAGTTGGTAGTTTTTCGAGTGTATATAAAAAAGGATGCAAATTTTAAAAATGAGACAACTGTTTCTTGCACATATTATGCAATGTGAAAAATAATAGCTTCTTTAAAAATTTTACTATTTTAATTGACTTTTCAAATTTAATCGATTCTTCTATAACTCGTCAAAATATTTAAACAAGCTGACCTAAATTTTCAAGAAAATGGGTTCATGAATATAAAAAGAAGAGAAAAATTAATTAAAAATGTTACGCTTGCGCGTAGAAGTCACACAAATCTGAAATATTACTATTTATAGGTTCTAAAATTAACAATTTTATCTATATCTTTATTGATATATGAATCAAAATAATTTTCATGCTTATTTTCAAAAATATTTTTTCAATACCTTATTTGATATTATAATCCCAAACTTCTTGATAAATTCATATAGGCATTCAATTTCGCTGTTATTACTTTATTTCCCAATAAAAATAGACTGTTACATTTACGAGAGTAAACAATTTTTATTCATATTATTATTTACAATTTTATGAGGTAGTTTTAATCAGTCAATGGCTGAATTTCTTGAATAAGAGCGTTGAAACGCAATTTAGAGTCTGACTGTAAAAGATCGGTTGTAGTATTGCCCAAAATCGTTAAAATTAATTCCCGACAGTAATTCGGCCAAATTCAAACATGAAGTTTATTCACGTGTCGTGCGATCATCTAATTTTTCTTCGAATTAAAAAACATATTGAAAAAATTTTTACAAAATTTATTCAAATCTTTATTTTATTGTGGCGTTTTAGATGAAATACTCTTATCCTCTCATTTCTACTCATACAAAAAACTAAAAATTACCTCAATTATTGTTGAATTTTCAACATCTTAATTTCCACGAAGCATTCAGCAGAGGTAATATTTTCGTTTTAACAGAAATATAACAAACTATTTGAACTAACGTGAGTAGACCTCCAAATTTTACCAACTGTCTTTCTATTGGATAAAAAATCAAAATATAATTCTCGAGCATAAGTTTTTAGCAAACATGTTCACATATTTCTGTTTTTTCAGAGTAATTTTTATCTTCAAACGAGATATATAAGGAACCGCTTTGACTTTTAATTGTAAAGAAATGGATTTTTATTCGTTGAATATCTGTCATTGCACTTCTTGAAAGATACAAAAATCAAAAATTTCAATATTTTTTTAATATTGAATTGCAGGCTGACCTTAACTTTGAAAAAACATCATTCGAAGGTAGAAGTATAAATAACTCAAAAGTAAAACACGGTCTCATAAAATGTTATCAAAAAATTCCGGATTAAATTATTTTTGAGTATTTCTAAAATAAAAAACTAAATTTAATATTTATGACATTTTAAATTTTGTCATGTGAACCGCCAATCATTGGCGAGAGTAAAAGTGTTAGATGATATATTCTGTATCAAACAATCTCATGAGAGTTAAATGAGTCATCAAAAGTTCGATCACAAAATGGAAAGACGTTTTTTTAATATTTACGAGTATAAACTTACTGAATGAGTCTGAAAAGCAGGAAATTCCCGATAAAACATATCTGAGGAATTTAACTGGGGAATATTTAAAAGTGTTAAATTTGTATGTAATATTTAGGAACAGAGAAGATATTGAGACTCATTCGTATTTTTTTTCTTCATTTTGAAGAGTGCTATTCTAAATGATAAACACTCTTTAAGTAGATTTTGATCACCGCCTTCGTCTTTTAGATGTGCCCGAGAGCCTAGAGGATGTACGGCGTCTGTTTCTAGGTGATGTTGAGTTTTTGCCACTTGTATCTTCATTATTTTTCGCCAGAAGTTCAGTTTCTTCATGAAGACTCACAGAGTCCCCGATTCGTTTCTGTTTACTTTGCCTGTGATGTCGTCCAACTCTTGAAAGTCAAACGGTTTTTCTGGCACGATGTTTATTTCATTTTCTACTGCATCCTAGACATAACCGAAGGAGAAAACTATTTCAGTCAACTCGTAATATTTTCTTAGATTATTCCACATGTCATCAGAAGTAATATTTTTCATTGATGTTGAATCACTAAATTTCTTTATTGCAGCTATCATCCTAAGATGCTTGTGTACACCTTAAACTTAAATAATCGAAGTGAACCTGCCAGTTTGTTATCTCTGTAAGCTTCAAACAGATGAATCTCTTCATCGGGAGTAAATTGGTAGTGTTTTTTATCATTTTCGGCCATTTAAAGTTTCTGCGCGTTAGCTTATATTATGCTTACCCTTATTTTATTGGCTTGAGCCTTTGGTTAAGCTTGACAAGATTAATTTTCGATTATACTCTGCTAAAGGGTGACTTCAACCTTTAAGTCTTAATTGCTTTCTAAGCTAGAAATGATGAACTTATTTATTAAGGTAGTTTACGAATTTTGTTTTTTTGATACTTCTGAACGATATTGGACGTCCTCTTAACACAAGCTGAATATATGGTCTTACCTAACCCTTAAACATAGCATATATCGATCATTTGCCAGTAAAAGAAATAATATGAGGCTTAA